>JAJPUD010005597.1:0-111689 GCA_023553655.1 Myrmecobius fasciatus
GCCCGCCGCCGCCACCGTCACCGCCGCCGCCGCCGCAGGAACCCTGGCGGCCTCGGAGGGGCGATGGAAGAGCGTGAGGAAAAGCCCCCTCGGGGGCGGCGGCGGCTCGGGTGCCAGCAGCCAGGCCGCCTGCCTCAAGCAGATCCTCCTGCTGCAGCTGGACCTCATCGAGCAGCAGCAGCAGCAGCTGCAGGCCAAGGAGAAGGAGATCGAGGAGCTCAAGACCGAGAGGGATTCGGTACGGGACGGGTTAATCGCGGTTCGGCTGCTGGGGGAGCGATGCGCATGCTCCCCCTGGAGGAGGGGGTGGGTGGCGAGGTTAAAGGGCATCGCATGGTTGGGGGCGGTGAAAGGCCTTGGTCCACCTAGAGTTTACTTGGGGTGGCGGCAGGGGCTGCGGCTCCGGCTGCGGTGTTAGTGGTGGTGCGCATGTTTCTCTAGAGACACGGACCGGGGTTAAAGGGCAAAGGCATGGTGAAGCGGGAGGGAAGGCTTTGCGCATTAAGGGGTTAAAATGATAGCTCTGGGTTTGGGAAAAGCTGATGAGAAAAGGGAGCCCGGCAATTAGGAGGTTAAATATTCGGTGGAGGGAGACGCATTGAAAGGCGCTGTGGGGTGCCTAATGTGGGGCTGGTGTGGAAGGGGTTAACTTAAAGGGCTACTGGGTTTCTAATGCATTGTGGGGGAGGGAGACAGCAGCTGCTGCTCCAGCCACTGCAGCAACATCCTTTGGCAGGAGGGGTAACTGACCCTTTTGTGGCAGGAAGCCTTGGGGTAACATAGTGAGACCCCACCTTAGATACTGAAGAAAATTACAGCGAACCCCTCACTGCCTGTGATGGAGGAAGGGTCTGCAGTGGGAACCTGAGCTATAAAAACACACCCATGCAGAATAACCCCCCCCCTTTTGAGCTTGAGTCCTGGCTGTTTGAGACTGGATGAGGTCTTTATACGACATTGCAAGAGAGAACACGTTGAATGTATTACAAAAAAAGCAAAATCCTCATTTTAGGAATTTCAAAATAATAAAAAAAAAGTGTTTTAATATGTTGTCTCTTTCTTGGAAGAAAAGAATATCTACCCATATTTTAATAATTGATAATTGAAGATACATCCATTTTAAAGACTATTCCATCTCCTTGAAATGTCGCTTAGTGGTGGGGTACTATGGTCTACTGTAATCCAGGTTCCTATAACCTGAGGCTTTGCAGCTGCCTAAAAATAAATCTGTTCCCTGTTTCTACACTTGTCGTGTTAAGGCTGCAGTGGACTTTTTTTTTTTTTTTTTTTTGGCTTTGTGTGCGCCAGGGGATGAGCAGGGGAGCAGAGTGGCATTGCCGTTTTGTTTGCTTTCCAAATGATTCGGATCAGGCGGCAGTCAATCCTTTTATTCGAGGGTGCAGTCTGCAAGGTGGGATGGGAGCTGGGACAGGTCTCCTCAAAACATTTCATGGTGTTGATTTGTGGAAGTTACCCAACATGGAGGTGGCCCTGCTCTGCTACTGTACTGCAGTCAGAGGGTGTGATGGTACTGTAATTACAACACATCCTATCCTTACGTGAGGGACTTGGAAGGGAGGGGGGTTGGCCAGGAGGAGGGGGAAAGAGAAGAAATCAAGGAAATGTCACCCACAATCCGTGGTTAAGTAACGTTAAGGCTGTGACTCAAAACAAATACCAGGAGATGAATTGAGAGTTATGGCTGACACTGGGGGGCCCTTTCTGCTGATTGTCGAGGTCTCTGCTCAGTTCCTGAGGTAATGGTCCCTACGAACTGCTCTCCTGGGCAGAAAGAGTGGGGTGAGTTGAGGATAAAAGAGTGTCAGTCTTAACTTGGCGTTCACTGCTTCTGTTGTGTATTGCAGTCTTAGCGTTGCTTAAGCTTCTTTCTCTTATTCCATTTTTGTTGGCCTCTGAACTGGAATCTTTGCAGCTAAATGGGTATAATGGAGGTAGCATTGATTACTGTGTAACTAAAAGGAAATTCTTGTTTTGGATTATGAATTGAATGGTTGGCACCTTTTCTCCAAATATTTTAATTTGAAATATTGAATGGTAGTAAAGGCCTCCATCCTTTTTATTTGATTTTAGTCCCTTTTTCCTATTTATTTTAGGATGGGGGGGAATTATCAGTATTCTTAGGATGGCATATAAGTCATTTATGGCAGTTGACTTCATATACAAAGATTACATTCAGGATTTCTCTCTCATGATTCACTGGGATTTTAAGGAATTGATTTCTTTCCCAAATGCTTCAAATGGAGGATTTATTGTTTTCCAGAGAGTTTTTCAATTAGCAAGCAATAAGATCCTCAGGGTAGCACCTTCTGTTGTAAGCTCTTATTTCATGCACAATATGCCATTTAAACCTAAATCCTTAATATGAGGGTTTGGGAAGGTACATCTTAGAAGAAAAGTGGAGATATAGAAAGTGGGGTCTGGGGAAATTTGGGACCTACCAAAGGTGAGTTCTGAAAACTCCATTGCTGATTTGGGACTGCTTTATTGGTGACACAAGATCAGAACAGTGACAGAAGAGGAAGGTTCTCCTGCCTTTGGAAGGCATCTTCTACCAGAACAAGATGTATCCTGTATTGATTGTATCCTGTTTAACCCCGACAGTTAATGGTATATCTTGTCTTGTTGAGCATTCTCTAAACTGATGTGTGTCTGCTAATGGAAAACTAGTTGAATCTGAAAGGGAAGAGGGAAATAGCATGATCCTGCCTCCCAAATAGGACTGAGGATCTGTGTTTACTCTTTATGTTAAACCTGTTTTGTAACTTTCCTTTATAGCTCCTTGCTCGGATTGAACGTATGGAAAGACGGATGCAGCTGGTGAAGAAGGATAATGAGAAAGAGAGGCACAGGCTGCTTCAAGGCTATGAGACTGAAGACCGGGAGGAGCCTGAACTATCTGAGAAGATTGAGCTGGAGTGTCAGACTGAACTTTCAGAGACATCCCAGGCCCTGCCATCGAAACCTTTCTCATGTGGACGGAGCGGGAAGGGACACAAAAGGTAACATAACTGTCCCTCCTAGCACTTAAGGCCTGGGGCAAGAACTTTTGCCTCCAGGAGGCCTGTGACTCCCAGGCTAGGGCACGGTGGGGCAGAGGGAAAGAGGGCTCCTCCAGACAATCCCAACAGTCAAGTCAGCCAGGGTTTTAGTTGCCTTTTCTGTACCTGAGCTCTGCCAGGCACATGGGCTGGTTCACAGGAGCCATAGAGACAAATCAGTCCCATGAAGACGGCGTGGCAGAACTATGGGTGAGGTGGACAGAGTCCTGAGGTCTCTGTGTGACTCTGGTCAAGTCACTTTACCTGTCTGCCTGAGTTTCCTCATCTGTAAAATGGGGATAAGAAATGCACCTACTTCCCAGAACTGTTGTGAAGATCAAATGGGATAATGCTTTTAAAATGCTTAGCACCTAGTAGGTGCTGTTTCGTTGTTTCATACACTGAAGAGGCTAGTTCCCAAAGCTCCACGTGCTGGAAAGGGTAGCATAGACCCTAAGTGCTCTAGGAATGCTGAGATGGGAGGACTCATTTTCTCATGTGAAATCAGAGGATGGGACCAGAGGCTCCCTGAGCTTGAATGCTCTGGGGATGTGACTCCACTATTTGTTGGGGTTAGAAGAGGCTTTGTGTTGGGCAGTAGGCTTTAGAGAAAGTATTGGGATTTAGATAGAGACAGATGAAAAGGATGAAGGCTGAAAACATAGGAAAGATGTTGAGAAAGAGAATGAACAGGTCTCTTAGGAGCAGGAGAGTAAGGAGATGGAAGGAGTGGAAGAGAACCTTGGTGACTTTATACCATGAGCTGGATAGTAGGGAGTCCCGACTGTCAGGCCAGTGAGTAGGACAGAACTTTTAGAAGTTGTTAAGCTTTATAAGATTTAGAAAGCAGTGTAGCTTAGTGGATAGAGTGCTAGACTTGAAGGAACCAGTTCTTCAATTGGGTTCTTTTTCTGCCTCAGAGACAGTTAACTAGCAGTGTTACTCTGGGTAAATAACTTAACCTTTAACCTTTCTAGAGGTTTCTATCTAGATTTCAGGTGTTGCACTAGAGACTACTTTCTTATTTTTAATCTATAATATTGTGATCTATGATTTGAATTAACCTAAGGGAAGACCTGAAGTCTGCTTGTAATTTTTGCATTAAGAATTTATGCTAGTGTCTGTTGCAAAAGTTATCATTGGCATTTGGGGATAAAAGGGGCTAAAGTTCTCACCCTCTTTCATGAAATTTCATTCAGGAATCATTACATTGGATTTATGTCTTTCCCCTTTTGATAGGAAATCCTCATTTGGAAGTGCCGAGAGAAAGACTCCAGTTAAAAAGCTGGCTGCTGAATTTTCAAAAGTCAAAACAAAAACTCCTAAGCACTCTCCTGTTAAAGAGGAACCCTGTGGCTCCTTACCTGAAACTGTGTGTAGACGTGAACTGAGGAGCCAAGAGACTCCAGAAAAATCCCGATCTTCAGTGGACACTCCCCCTAAACTCTCTGTCCCCCAGAAGGTACCCAGCACTCACCCCAAGGAGAAAGCCTTCACAAGCGAGCTAGAAGAATTGCCGTACCTTTCCACCACAGAAATGTACTTGTGTCGTTGGCACCAGCCTCCCCCATCACCATTACCATTACGGGAACCCTCTCCAAAGAAGGAGGAGACTGTAGCAAGTAAGGCATAGCGAACACTTGCTCTTATACCATAGTGGTGGCGGTCAAGCTAACACTTGTGAAAATGCCATTGGCATTTTTTAAAAGGTACAATCAATAAAACAGCGTTCTGTCAAGAACGTGTAAGTTAACAGCCAGAGACAGACACTGTGCAGGCATTGCACATAGATGGAATTATTGAAAAATGTATTCAATGTATTTGCCTTTTTACAACCCTGGGAGATGTATTTGACTGTAAGTTGCTTCTCACGTGAGCACCAGACTTGGGGGTGTAGTCTCCAGAAACTTACCTGCCCTCTGAGAAATTGGGGGGGGGGTTCTGTGCTCTGAAATGCATAGAATTTACACTTTGTCATGCATAACTGTTTCTGTAATTGATATTAATGTAAAGCCTCAGAGACTAGGCTCTGGGTACTCTCAGGGACTAAAGAATATTTTAGGAGTGGGGAGACAGTTTGGGCTGGGGAGGTTCACCTCTGGGTCTTCCCTCTTCGACTATACAAACATTCAGTTGGATCTTAGCCTTGGTCTGAGGGGGCAAGAGGTATCCCCTAAAGACCAGTAGTCCAATTTTTTTCTTACCATGTTTCACAAAGGGTCTAAAATGTGAAGAACTCACTTTAATTTCATGCAGCCTATTGGTTATTAATATATTTAAGTAAAATGAAACAATAAGGACTCTCTTAGGGGTATCTGAGCTGTTGGAAGGGGGGAAGGAACAGTACCTTTGTCATCTCCCTTCTCTTCTCTGCCTCCCTTTCCTCCTCCCTCCATGGCTTCCCTACCCAGGTGCTTTCATACCATCCATGCCAATCTGTAACTTGAATGCTCCTTTAGTCATAGAATTTGAGCCTGTTAGTCACTGTGGGTGCTGCAGTGTGCTGGGAAACCTGGAATAGAGTTGCACCCTTGAGGGTGTGCTGTTCGGCTTTGCTTCTAGCAGGCATGGGGATGGGAATCCATTCCAGAAAGGAAAGTGCAGTCTCCAGACTTTGTCCATCTGTCCTAGTGCTGAAATTGGAATGATGGGGAGAGATTGCTCTTGATTTCACTGGGTCTCTGAGTTTAAGTGGGTGGGAGAAAAGCTAGGCCAGAATCCTGAATTAGGTTTAGATTTCTTTTTGGTTCAGTCAGATGAACAGATTTGTCCTTTTTTGCTTTACCTTGTCATAGCAACACCATATAACAATGTAGAGAACAATGGGGAAGCAGCTCCCCATCCAATCAGGAAAATGGCTGAGCTGGAAGAGCTATTCTTTGGCCTGCCTGATTTTGAAAACCAGACTTCAGTTCTAAGCCATTTCCTTGAGATGATGGGGGAAAGCAGGGAGTGAAAGGTCTGATTTGGAAGTACCTGAATCCATTGAAGAAAGAAAGCTGTAAATACATAATATGAATCATTCTTGATGGCCCTTTTTCATGTGAAGTGTTTTTTTTTCCAAGGGAACCATGTTTCTGGGATTGTTGTTCAGGCTAGATCAGCCAAGGGGGGGGGTAGTCTACGTGAAGGGAAAGAGGGCATTGTTAAAGAACACATCTGCAAGTCTTAAAAACACCAATCCTGTATCTGAAAATTTTTTGGGGGGGGGAATTGAAAAACTTACTCACCTGCCATGTTCTGAGTTTAGAGTTTATTTATATCCTTGGCTATCAACTGTTGCAAAGAAGCCACCCTAAATAATGAAGAGAGAGAAGAAATCTCAGTGTAAATGGTGGTGGGCTGATTTTGCCTCTCTTTCTTCCTCCCTCCTTCTTGAAAAAGAGAGGATTTCTTCCCACCTATCTTTCCAAAAAAGAAGTCCAAATTTCCCTACTGATGATTTCTTTCCTCCATATTGAGTGTAGGGTTTTTTCCCCCCTTTTACACTGAGATTTTTCTTCTTTCCCCGCATTATTTAGGATGTCTGACGCCATCAGGTGTTGCAGGAGAAACTTCAGTCTTGGCTGGTGAGTAGAATAGGAATTTTGCCGGCTGGGGCCTTGGGTGGGTGCTGGGAGACTGGGAGCTACATTCTTCATCCTTTTATATTTGGGGAAAATAAGGTTCTTGAGTGGATAAAGTTCTCAAAATTAAAACAAAATATCAGTTCTTTTTCAGGAACCACAATTTTATGAGTGGACAGTTATGGGCTTAGTCGAGGGTTTTATATATCATAGCAAGCACACTGATTATACCTCCAGGAGAGTCCATAGGACATATTCCTATCACCTAGTAACTTTTTTTTGGGGGGGGGGGGTCTTGGGAGACAACTTTTCTTAGAAAATAAAAGATGTCTAATGTGGCTTTGGATTTAAGGATCTTTCTTCTCCCTCCCTCCCTTATTTTTTTCTTTTTCAGTTCCTTCTTGGAGGGACCACACTGTAGAGCCTCTGAGAGATCCAAATCCTTCAGAGCTTTTGGAGGTAGGTATCAAGAAGCAATTGGTATAGAAGAGACATTCAGGAGGAAATGTGGGTTTTAGTTGAATATTTCCATCGTCCATGTCCTTTTCCAGTGAGTTAGAATATTAGGCCTAGAAGAAATTTAAGCGATCATCTAATCCAACTCTTCAATTTTCTTAGAGATAAGGATAGAGTCTGGACTCAGAAGAAACTCTCTGACAGTGCAAGTATCTTAGCTGCCTGACTTGTCTCAGGGTCCACATGACCATGTTGTGATAGAGTAAGAACTGAAAAACAGGTTTTTTTCTGGCTCTAGAGCTAGCTTTTGAACCCCTCCACTATACTGTAGCAAACTACCCCAGTGGGTCCTCCCAACTCACTGCTAAAAGGAGGGAGGCATATTTTATCATTAGTTCTCCAGAATTCATTCCCGTTATTGTGCAGAGGAGGGAAGTAACTGACCCCTGAGGGTCACACACCTAGTTAGCCCTTAGCAATGACACCTCCTACAGGTCAGTGGAGCAAAGGCAGCTGTCCCTCTTAGCAGAGAAGTTTGCTCTCACTATTTGACAAGAGAACTTAGGATGTGAGCTGGCTGGATTGTTAGAGTTCCTACATCTATTTTATAGGGGGTGGATTGGATCTCCCCTAGCTCAGCTCAGCCCTCCATGTTAGCTTGCCCAAAGCAAGAGCCGCTGCTGAGGTTTGGTCCAAAGGCCAGGAAGAAATCAGGACAAAGGAAATTAGTGACCTCTTCTGTTAGGCCATCCAGCCCCTCCCCATTCTGTTACTGCCCCCAGACCTGAACATTTAGTCCAAATAGTGTCGTACATGACTTTCCAGAGGAATGGCTTCACATGGGCAATGCCAGTTTGATAGGAACCTCTTTCCTAGTGGGAATCCCTGTATGTGGGAGAGACTGATCTGGAGGGGATGAACTCTTTTCTTCTGTCATCAAGAAGTTCAGTCTCTGATGAGAGAGGGTAGAGGGCAGATGGATATTATCTGCTAATAGAGGGCTCATGCCTCCTGTTGTCTACACAGAACCTGGATGACAGTGTGTTTTCCAAGCGGCATGCGAAATTGGAGCTGGATGAGAAGAGAAGGAAAAGGTAGGGCCTGAAATGGCCACCCTGGGGCTAGCTCCCCCTTGGGGACTGGAGGCCATCTTGCACACAATGAAGCGGTCTTGTCTTAACAGCTTTCCTAGATGCTGGAAGCCTCAGTTAGGTCATCCTAGGGTTGGCTCTTCTTATATGGCTTTTCAGGCAAAGGAAATAGTGGGGAAAGAAATGGCAGTGATAGGTGAGCAAAAGTGAAGAACACTTTTGAATATAAATTTTTTTATTAAAGCTTTTTATTTTCAAAAAAAATATGAATAGTCTTCAACATATTCACCCTTGCGGAACCTTGTGTTCCAAATTTTTTTCTCCCTCCCTTACCCCCATCCCTTCTCCTAGGCAAGTGATCGTATTATATGTTAAATTAATGTAAGAAAAATCTGCTCTTCATGGCCCCTGATATTTTTTGGTGCTGTCTCGATTATGTGTTACAGTGAAGTCTCTCAGTAACCTTTGCTGAAAAGTAGCATAATATAATAACATTTGACATTTATATAGCGTGTTAAAATTTTCAAAGCACTTTGCATACATTCTTTCCTTGAACCTCTCAAGAACCTTGTTAGTTCTAGAGGAATTCTTCTCATTTTACACATGAGGAAACTAAGTTTGGGAGGGATTGGGTGACTTGACTCTATTAGTACAGTTGGCAGCATTTGAGGTCTTGCTTACTACTCCAACTTCAGCCATGCCATGATTCACCACCCTCCTGTGTGAAGAAACCTCCATATAGATATGGAATTTTCAGACTCTGCATAAGGTATACAGATGCCTTGGTCCAGCTCTGTTTTTCAGTAGCTGGTTTATTTTTTTCCAGATGGGATATTCAGAGGATCAGGGAACAAAGAATTTTACAGCGACTGCAGCTCAGAATGTATAAAAAGAAAGGAATTCAGGAATCTGAGCCTGAGGTTACCTCATTTTTCCCTGAGCCAGATGATGGTAAGTTCCATATACTCAATGGCGGGATTACATTAAGAACAGTGTTACTGAATCTAGGGTACAGCATTCTTGGGTCTGTGGAACATATAAAGAGAGTCTACAGTGTCTTTTTGACAGTGCTTACTAAAAAGATTCCATTTTTCTCCCCCATAGTTGAAAGTTTGCTGATTACCCCCTTCTTGCCTGTTGTAGCATTTGGACGACCATTACCAAAATTGACCCCACAGTAAGTACCAGATTTTGTTTTCTTTCCTTTTTTTTTTTTTTTTTAAGTTTTATTGGTGCCTTTTGTCTTATATACCAGCTATTTTCTTATAAACAGTCCATCCTACTGACCCTGTCCCTCCCTGCATCCTTCCCCCCCCCTTCCTCTTCCCCCAGCCTCTTCCTTATAACAAAACAAAAATAATTAAGCAAAACTTAGCAGTGTAATAATCTGGCACTTTACATATTCATTCCACACTTTTGGTCCTCTACCTCCTCACCAAGGGGAAGGAAGTATATTCTACTATTTTCTAGGACCACGATTGTTCATTGTGGTCACTGTTTGGCTGCTTTTTGTGTTTTCTTTTACATTATTGTAGTAATTCTTTATATGGATTCACAGTTCTACCTTTTTTGTTCTGTCCCAGTTCATATAATTTCCCTATGTTTCTCTGAATTCATCATATTCATCTCATGGTGTAATAATAATCCTAATATAGTACAGTATGTCCTGCCATTCCTCACCTGATAAGTACTTGCTTATTGTCCACTCTCTTGTTACCCTGGGGAAAAAATCTAAGTTTTTTGGGGTGAGGGGGATTGGTTTGGCTTTGTTTTTGTTTTAGCTTGAGTAGCTCAGTTCCCCTATATACTTCACAAAAGCCTGGTGTGATACAAGGTGGGGCAAAGAGCCATGCCATGGTTCTTCTTTTAGAAATTGACTATTGGAATGGCAAAATCCCTGAGATAAAAGTTAGGAAGATTGAGTTAGATATATACACTCCATTTACTTTCTTGCCAGGACAGACTTTGAGGGAGAGGACGTGCCTTCTGGCAAGCAGAAGTTGGGGTTTGGTGTGACTCTAGTCCTGTCCTGAATCTCTTCCTCTCCCAGTGCTGCCAGTTGATTTTTGCTATTTTCGCTAGGAATTTTGAGCTGCCCTGGTTGGATGAGCGTAGCCGCTGCAGGCTGGAGATCCAGAAAAAGCAGACACCTCACAGGACGTGTAGGAAATAGCTGTGCTGGCGAGAGACCTTTATCTTCAGATGGTTGTAGCCTGCCATTCCCAGAGAATGGTCGAGACCTGTATATGTGACCCAGTTACCCAAACCTGTGTTCTCCTATCTATTATCACTCACTGATAATGCCCTTACATGCTTCCTTTGAGTTAAGGTGTTTTTGTTTTTGTCATTCTGTTTTCACAAAAACTCCTTTGTTGGGCTAATTTGGGGGATGGGATTTTGTTTGTTCTTTCCCATTTTAATTTTGGGAATGAGTTCTTCAGTTAAATCTGTAAGGCCCTCTCTGACCAGAAGCTCCAAAGGGTCCTGTATTTGATTTTTAATGGTCACTAGGTAGAGATTCTTGGTGAGTCAAACTTTGCCTAACAAAGATGTATATTAGTATTCTGTGGCATTGGGCACAGTGGTGGTGTTCCACCCTAAAATGGCTCAACGTTAGCTTAATGGCCAAATGAAGAGTGGAGAATGATAAGATAAGAATAGACCCTCCTCACTGAGTGGAAAGAGGTCTGAGGAGCCAGTGGGCTTATTAGACAAGAATCCTTTTAAATCATTCTGTGATTTATCCTCGTAGGAATGGGCGAGGGGAAGTTTAGTTATGGTTATTTTCTTGGTTAGTAAATTGAGTCCCATTCCATTTCCCTCTTCCTTCCCTCTCTCAGTCCTCAAAAGCGTTTGTATCTTGTGAGTGGTAAAGAGAACGGGCTCTTAATTTATTAGCCCACCCTACCCTCATGGTGTAATCCAATAAAACCCGGTAGCCTGAATAACATGGCATTTGAGATGTCCGTGTGTCAAATCACTTCTGAAGTTTTCTTATTGAGACTCTGTCCTTTTAGTTTGGTGGCGGGTAAAGATCTGGGGGGTGGGGGGAAGAGGAAATGCTTCTATGTACTTCATTTGGCTGACAAATATGTCTGCATATTGATGTACTTGATAGAATATTCTTTGTGAAAATAGAATTCTACACGCACAATATTGGTTCCTTTTTTTCCATTTTGTTTTAAGTGTTTCAGGGTAGCACTCCCAGGCAACTGTGTAAGAGACCTGTACTAGCTGGAGGGGAGATAGAGCCAAGGCTTCAGCTATAGGAATTGCATTTTGTTTTAGCCTTCAGGACTCTTGTGAGAATTGAGTTTCTAGTCTCTATGCAGCGAAGGGAAAAGGACTTGGATCCTTAAAGGAAATTTGCTGTACCTAAAACAATAAGCACTTTTAGGGGAGAAGTCAAAATAGAGTGTGTGGCTAGCCCCTTAGTGGAACTAGAATAGGATACCAGTGTCAGAAGAAAGAGGAGAAAAGTTTACTTCTTACACTGTTTTATCTTAATGAGGTGTTGGTGTGCATTCTTTGGGTTTGATTCTCCAAAAGGATTCTCCCAGCAACACATACAGTATTCATGGAAGATCTTATAACTTTTATTCTCTTTTTTGGTGGGTTGGAGCGAGCTATGGTTTTTCATTAACTCCTCCTGCCAAGGAAAATGATTTACAACTGACCTCTAATAGATATGTTAATGCAGCAAGGTTATAGAAGGAAAATAGGACTCCTTCTCCTAGCTGCCCTCAAGCTAACACCTTAAAAATTCAGGAGATGTCCAGAAAAACCAGACCAGATTTTTTTTATGTACTTTTTCTTTGCTTTCCTCAGTCTCTGTATCCCAGGCTGTTTAGTGTCCCTAACCTCACCTGGGGTACTTACTAATGCATCATCATTTCCTGACATTGGAAAAGGAAGACTAGCTAATGCCTCTGCTTTCTTCTTCATTGTTTCTCCCTGGCTTCTGTCGTTATTTTGCTTTGACTCTTCCTATGGGGCCTGCTTCAACTACTGGCTGAAGCGAGTTTGACCTTCAGCTTGTGTCTTACCCAAGGCATTTATCAGGATTCTGAATTTTAGCTAGTATCTGAGGAATCCCTGAGGTGCTATCTGACCAGGCAGAAGCTGCTCCTGCCCCCCCATGGTTCTCCCTGCAGAGGTCTTGTATCTTGCCTCACTGGCAGGCAGGCTTCTGCAGTTGTTTTCATGCTCACACATCCAGGTTTCCTGAGAAAAAGGGTCAGAGTAGGCTAGAAAAGTACCAAAAGTTAAATTGACAGTGGGTGTTTATTAGAGTGTGGGGAAAAAATAGTCTTATTTCTCCCTATATGGGATACAACACTGTGAAATTCAATCTTCAACTGAAGGCCCTGCAATTCTTTTCCTATAACATAGTTCTTTGTTCTTAATATCTTGCTTTAACCAAGTTTAAGCTAGTGTTAATAAATTAAAAAGAAAAGCAACTTGTCTGTCCACTTAAGCTTTTTTTTGTTTTACACCCATTTCACACATTGTTGTCTGTGTTGTAATTCATACTTTTGATACCATTTCTGATGTGTAAAATTGGTTGTCTTGTAAATATCTTATAAAAATTCAATTGTAAATAAACTATTGTGGCTGTTAATTTTTTTGAATTTCTGCTTCAGTTTGTTAGATTTAACAGTGTTAATGGGGAGTATTAAACATTTCTGCCTGTATGTTTTAAAAAATTGAAAAAATCCATTTTTTACAATAAAATAGAAAAAACAGCCATTGTTTTTCCTGTTTGTACAAAAGAATCACTTCTGCTGGCTGCCGGGGTGCAGTTGTGCATTTCATCTTTCTTGTCTTGTGTCCCCTTTGTGTATGAGTCTCTTGTAAGTTAACGTTTAAGATCACATCAGAGTCCTCGATAAATGCAACCACCTTTGATTATCAAAATCAAGACGCAAGACCATGTAGGTATGCTCCTTAAAAGGCATTCACTGTCCTTTAAGGTCCAAACAGAAGAGATACCTGTCTTCTAGAGGATCCTGATTGCAAATGAGTTGATTGCATTGTCAAACTAGTATCAGGGCCTCATTAATGAGATTTACAAATACTCAAAAGAGGTAACATTGCAAAAACTAAGATGGGTAAAAAAATGCCCTTTGTTGCCATTATGATTAGCCCGCCCCCAGGAAGGATGATAGATTGTGTTTGAGAGTTTGGGTAATGCTTTTAATAATCTCAAACTGCTACCCAGTGGAAAAAAGCCTTTTTTAAGAAAATAGAAGTTTTTCCTAGTGTTATTTTAGGTTTCTAAATCTAGGTACACTCCACTCCACAAAAGATAAGTTGGAGGTGACCCAAACGGCAAAGGAACACATTTATTTTGGTCGACCTATTGCTTTATTTGTACGGGAAACTTGATAAAATCACATTGATCAGGAGTGAGTCATAGGCGATACTTTGTATGAAGTTCTATCTAATCAGCAACTTATCAGCAACTGTTACCCAATTCAAAAACTTAAAAATTCACACACCTATTTCCAACTCTGACCTAAAGGAACGTAAAGGCTGTCCAATAAATAATGATCGGTAAGTAAAAGGGCAACTGGACTAGAGTGAGCAGCTTCGAATCAGGCGATAGCATCCACTAAATATAAAAGGGCACAGAAGACTTTGGAACCCGAAGGCATGGAGGGACCTGATAGCCAGGCGGCTATCCACATCCATGGATCCATGCACAATCTCCGAGGGGACCGAGGTTTTTTTTTGTTTTTGTTTTTAAAATAACAGCGTTTCCTTGGTCCTTGGCTGAGCTCGACTGCAGACCAAAGCCTCTTGGAACCCTTTTGATGTCCAGACCTGGGAGAGAGGGCTTTCAGGGAGCGACTCTAGAGCCTTCTTTCACAGAGCGAGCAAAATGTTTGGGAGCCATTGAAAACAATATCACCCTGTTCAAAGCCCACAGATCGCTCCTCCAAGCTTACAGCATCAGATATTCAGGCTTAGAAGATGGCCGGAGTGGGGCGGGGAGGTCCCCGCATTGGAGGAAGGCCGGCTAGTTCCTCTTTAGCTGGCAGAAAAGGTGGTCGGAAAGACGGAGGCCCAGGCGCGCAGGCGCTCTGCTAGCGAGGAACAAGCCACCCCCCCCGCCCCGTTCCCCCAACCCAACCACACTCCAGACTGACTTCCCCCGCCCACTGCACCATTTGTCCTTGCCCAGCCTCTTAGAAACACTAGGGTTTCGAGTTGCCGAGCGCCACCACGAGACCGGAAGCAAAGACGAGCATCGGGCTCTTGACACAGAGCATACTGGGTTTTGTAGTCTCGCCTGCTTTCTTCCTCCACCGAGCTTCGGTCTCCCAGCGGCCCCTGCGAACGGGCGCGGCAGACAGGCTGACGGGCTGGCGGGCGGCGGGGGGGAATCGGGTAACTCGCGATCGAGCGAGGGAGCGCGGAAGCCCGGACGGGGGTCGGTTCTCCGCAAGATGGCGGACCGACGACGACAGCGCGCCTCGCAGGACACTGAGGATGAAGAGTCCGGAGCCTCGGGCTCAGACAGCGCCGGTTCCCGGGGCGGGGGCGGCGGAGGCGGCGGGCCCGGCGGAGGCTCCTCGTCTTCGCTGCGCGGCGGCAGAGTTGGAGGCCTCAACTCGCGGCGGGCAGAGGGAGGCGGTCTCCGGAGTCCCGAAGAGTCGGAGTGTGTGAGTGATCGGGGCCCAGGCCGTTCCGGGCAGAGCGCGGAGCGGCGGGCGGGGGAGGAGGAAAAGAGAGGGGGCGGGGCCTGCGGGGAGGGGGAGGGGACGGAACCAGACGGGATGGGGATGGTCTGTAGAGTTGGACCCTGAAAGAGTGAGGCAGAGAAGTCACTGAGACGAAGTAGTTTTCATTTCATCCGAGGGTCGAGAGGATTAGATCGAGTGTTTTCTCTGCCACTCCATGAGTTTGAAAAAAGGGGAGGGGGTGTGCCCATATTTGTCTTGCCCCATTCCTTCCTCTCTCCCCTCCACCGGTTCACCCAACCCCAAGTTCGTCTAGAGGGTGACTAGAGGTTTATTTTTCGCCCTTCTTCTTAGCTCTTTGGACCCCTGGCCCTATCCTCCTGTTTTAAAACAGTCAATACTAGTAGTTAACGTTCCTGAAGGGCAGCTAAGTGTTGAAATGGGCAGAGTCAGACTTGGAGTCAGTAATACCTGAGTTCAAATCCCACTTAAAACAACCCCTAGCTGTGTGACTGTAGGCAAGTCACTTTACCCTTTTTTGCTTCAGTTTCCTCGTGTGTTGGAGAAGGAAATGAAAATTTCTTGTGACTCCAAATAGGGTCACAAAAAGTCAATTAGGACTAAATAACTTTTGGAGAAGGAAATGGCAAACCACTCCAATAATCTTGCCCCAAAAAACCCAAATGAGGTCCTGAAGAGTCAGACAGGACTCAACAACAATATTCCTATAGCTTTTGTGCTTTACAAATATTTCATTTTGTTGTCTGGGAAATGTCCATAGATGGGTGGAGGAAATGTAGAAAATTGTGAATTTCATGTAGAAATATAGCTAAGAGTCAATCTATGTCTTCTTTTATCTAGGAAAGTGAAGACTGCATAGAAGGCGATGGTGAGTAGGGGCTGCTTTGGCATCTGTGGGCAAGTGATTGATACAAATTTCAACCTCACATACAAACTTGCTCTTCATTTATTTACTTTTTAACAATTTATCTTTCCTGAGACTGCTATCTTGGGTGTAGTTATTTCCTAATTTTAAACTCCTTATGGCCTCCATTTTATATAGGTCTGAACTTACTTATAGTGGCAGTGCATTCTCTGTTCTTTTATAACTTTAAATTTAGCTGTAATAGCAAAGAGGGTTTGCAACTTCATTGGGTCGCCCTGTGGACAGAATGTGTGCTTATAGTTACTTTGTCCAGATGGTTTATTGACCTCTGATTTCTTTCTTCTTTTCAGCTGTTCTCTCAGATTATGAAAGTGCAGAGGATTCAGAAGTGAGTACAACATTTTTCTGTAGTAGTACATGAACAAACAATTTGGAGAATGCATACAACTCTTACTACAAATCTTGCAAGTCAATCAATTATCCTTTGTATACAGAGCTGCTGTCACAATGATGTGGTTTCCTTTCTGTTCCACTTTCAAAAAAACTGTTTAGCATCAGAAATTGACTTGATCTTATACAGAGAGGTTTGGCCTGAATCCCCCTTATTTTATATAAATAGGATTTTTTGTAACTAGTGAAAAAAGTGATAAAAGTAAAATAACAAAAGCATCTTTTTAGGTATTATGTCTAGAGCCCTTGTACCATCAGATTTTTCTCAGTTTTCAATGTTGCCTTATAGTGGTTAAGTAGTTCCTTTTAATCTGCTGTAAAACTAGTTGTCTTGTTGGTGATGTAGATGCCTGCCAGACAATGTGCCTCAGGCAGCATGAGAGCAGTAGTTACTTTGAGGGTTTGGCAGTGGCATGATCTGAGTAATATTGATTGTCAGAGGTTCCTTCAAGTGTTACAGGAATCTGTCATGGCCATGTCTTCAGTGTGATTAGGAATTTTAGGTTAAAGTATCCGTTGAAATGGCATAAAAATACCTGCCCCTTCTGCATATAATTTTGCTTAAAATAATGAACATATTGTTGTTATTTTTTAAAGAAGTAATATTTTGTTTCTTTTCCAATTACATGTAAAAGCAACTTTTTTTTCCAGTTTTTTTTTAATTTAAAAAAAATTTTTTTTATTAATACTTTTTATTTGTAAAACATATGTATGGGTAATTCCTAAATATTAACCCTTATAAAGCTTTCTGTTACAAATTTTCCCCCCCTACTCCCCACCCCTCCCCTAGATAGCAGGATATCCACTACATGATAATTATGTTAGAATACTTAAATCGAATATATGTATAGTTATTGCCACACATCATTTTTTTGTTCAGGAGAAATCGTATCTATAAGAAAGAATAATCCAATAAAGGAAATACAATGCAAGCAAACATCAATAGAGAACATGAAAATGTTATGTTGTGGTCCACATTTCACATCCCTCTCTCTGGGTGTATATGGCCTTCTTCACTGAACAATTGGAATTGGTTTGAAGCATTTCATTGTTGAAGAGAGTCATGTCCCTTAGAACTGATCCTCATATAGTACTGTTGTTGCCGTGTACAATGATCTCCTGGTTCTGCTCATCTCATCTGCTCATCAGTTCATGCAAGTCTCTCCAGGCCTCTCTGAAATCGTCGTGCTGGTCGTTTCTTACAGAGCAATAATATTCCATAACATTCATATACCATAATTTATTCAGCCACTCTCCAATTGATGGGCATCCATTCAGTTTCCAGCTTCTAGCCACTACAAAAAGAGCTGCCACAAACATTCTTGCACATGTGGGGCCCTTTCCTTCTTTTATGATTTCTTTGGGATATAAGCCCAATAGAAACACTGCTGGGTCAAAGGGTATACATAGTTTGATAACTTTTTGAGCATAGCTCCAAATTGTTCTCCAGAATGGTTGGATCCGTTCACAGCTCCACCAACAATGCATCAGTGTCCCAGTCTTCCCACATCCCCTCCAACATTCATCATTATCTTTTCCTGTCATTTTAGCCAATCTGACAGGTGTGTAGTAGTACCTCAGAGTTGTCTTAATTTGCATTTCTCTGATCAATAGTGATTTGGAGCACCTTTTCATATGACTAGAAATAGTTTTAATTTCATCATCTGAAAATTGTCTGTTCATATCCTTTGACCATTTATCAATTGGAGAATGGCTTGAATTCTTATAAATGTGAGACAGTTCTCTATATATCTTAGAGATGAGACCTCTATCAGAACCCTTAAATGTAAAGATGATTTCCCAATTTGATGCTTCCTAAAAGCAACTTTTAACAAATTTTTGAGTTCCAAATTCTCCTTTCCTCTGCTATGTTTTTAAGAGTTGTGGGACAACTTTGACTTATATTTGCATTTCATCATCTAAAGTAGGTATCTTCCCCACTTCACTGAGATAGGAAATTGAGATTCAGAAAGATAAGTGATTTACCCTTAGATAACAAGTGTCAGAGGTGAAATTTCAATTCAGGTCTTTTCTGATTACAGGTCCAGTGCTTTTTCCACAACTACACAATGCTTCTTGATAATCATGACCCTACAGATGGCAACTTTCCTAGTTTTTTTGCTGGCATTACCTTGAGTGTACCTTAGTGTAAGCCTTTGCAATGAAGAAAACTTATTGTAAATGAGAAAACCTTAGCTGATTCTTAGTGTTGAAGGTGTTAGTATTGTAGGTGCTATCCAACAGGAAAGATAAAACCATGGGGCCCCAGGACAGCACTTTGGCTTGTTAGGTTTCAGATTGGGGGTATACTTTGGACCCTTCCCAGTATTGTACTATTTGTATTCTTCCTTTGTATGTTGAAAAAAAAAATTAGTATCTGAATCTTGTATACATCCAGCTACAGACTGGAGACAGAGCATAAAACAAAGTCACTTCACAAGGGGCAGCTAGGTGGCGGGGTGGATAGACATCAGCCCTGAAATTAGGAGGACCTGAGTTCAAATCCTACCTCACACACTTAATATTTCCTAGCTGTGTGATCCTGGGCAAGTCACTTAACCCCAATTGCCTCAGCAAAAAATAAAACAATTAAAAAAAAAAAGTCACTTCATTAATCATTCAGATACTACTTTAGGATGTTTGATTCCAGTCAAAGAAAAGTTCTAGACTCCCTGTTTGAGTGGCAATGAAGAAAGGTCACATATACCCCAAACAGAATTTTTAGAGCTCAGGTTGAGAATTGGTAGGGAAATATAGTACCAGGCAGAGAAATGGATGCTAGCTATCCATTGAAGGAATAAAGAGCTGACTTCTTGTCAGCTAGATGTAGGAAGAAAGACTCCATAAAACTATGAGACTTGTTAGACTCATCATGCTATTGAATAGTAAATGTTTACTGATTTCCTGGATATTTTTAGCATCTGTTCTTCTCAATTAAAATGTTCTAGACTATTTCAAAAGGGAGAATTCATGCTTTGTGTCTGAGGTTTGGATAAAACACTATGTGAATATTAGTTAATTGATGTAGAGATTATTAACATTTCTTGTGTTGTGGCTCCCTTTGGCAGTCTGGTGAAGTATTTGAACCCCTTCTCAGAATGTTTTTAAGTGCATAAAATATATAAGATTACAAGGAAACCAAATCTTCTGAATTTTTTGGAGGTGAGGCAATTGGGATTAAATGACTTGCCTAGAGTCACACAGCTAGTAAGTATTAAGGATCTGAGGTCAGATTTAAACTCAAGTCCTCTTGATTTCAGGGCTGGTGCTCCTTCTATTTCACCATCTAGCTGCCCCTGAAATGCAATTATTAAAATATATTTTAAAAACAAGTTCACAGACTCCAGGTTAAGAATTCTTGATCTGAGGGCAGCTAGGTGGTACAGTGGATAGAGCACTGGTCCTAGAGCCAGGAAGACCTGAGTTCATATATGGCCTCCTATACTAGCTATGTCCCCCTGGGCAAGTCACTTAAACCCAGTTGTGTCTTTTCCTTCCTTCCCCCATCCCCCCCAAAAAAATATCTTATCTAGAGAGATAACATCACCTGATGATTCTTTGTTAACAGTCTAGTATGTCTCAACTACTAGAATTAATTCCAAAAAATTTAAAACCTAGAATTTCATTTTCATAAAACTTTTGCAAGAGATAGGAAAAGTATTTAGCTTTCAACTTCAACTGACTATACTAATGATGCTTATCAAAAAGTTTGGTTTCCCACAGGAAAGGTTCTTCCTGATTTTTCCTTAAGAAGTAACAAGGACAGGGGCAGCTAGGTGGCGCAGTGGATAGAGCACCAGCCCTGAAGTCAGGAGGACCTGAGTTCAAATCTGGTCTCAGACACTTCCTAGCTGTATGACCCTGAGCAAGTCACTTAACCCCAATTGCCTCAGCAAAAAAAAAAAAGAAGTAACAAGGACAATGTCTTTTTAGGGAGAAGAAGAATACAGTGAAGAGGAAAGTTCCAAGGTGGAGCTTAAATCAGAAGCTAATGATGCTGCTAATTCTTTGGCAAAAGAAGAGAAAGGCGAAGAAAAGCCTGATCCAAAAGGAACTGTGACCGGCGAGAGACAAAGTGGAGATGGGCAAGTAGGTACCCATCAGAGGACATTTCACTTTAGGGCAAAATGAATTATCCTTAGCTTAGAGAAATAAAAAGCCTTTTTGTTTTCCTTTCAGGAAAGCACAGAACCTGTAGAAAACAAGGTGGGTAAAAAAGTCCCAAAGCACTTGGATGATGACGAAGATCGGAAGAACCCTGCCTACATCCCCAGGAAAGGGCTCTTCTTTGAGCATGACCTCCGAGGCCAAACCCAAGAAGAAGAAGTCAGGTAACACTTAGGAGGGGGCTTCTTTAAAAGGATTTGCATAGATCTAGTTGTTTATTTTAGGAGAAATGCATAAGACAATTTGAGATGCTATACAGATTATGTTTTTTAAAATGTTGTCACAGCTGAACTAGCAGACTATATTCCAAAGAGCTGTTTGTTCAACAAAGATGTCTTAAGTGCCTGAGGAAGTTGGAGAATTTAGATAAGATATGGCCTTTCCCTTTGTGGAATTTATAGTCTAATAAAGGGGTTTGGCATTAGTCTTGCCCACATCTCTGGGAGGCCTACCTGCTGGGCGGCTGAACCAGATGATGTTTCTTTTCCACCACAAATGGTATTTTTCAGCTTGAGAGGCCCTACAAGCCAGAAAGACTTTTCTCCATTTTTGTCTAGACCCAAAGGACGTCAGCGGAAGCTGTGGAAGGATGAGGGCCGGTGGGAGCATGATAAGTTCAGAGAGGATGAACAAGCACCCAAGTCTCGGCAGGAGCTCATTGCCCTCTATGGCTATGATATTCGATCAGCTCACAACCCTGATGATATCAAACCCCGGAGAATCCGTAAACCTAGGTGAGGAATGGCTTGAAGTAAGGATTATTGAAAATTTTCAGGTAGAGGACTTTCTTTTCTTTACTGCCACCATTCATGGAGTCAGTAATTGTAGCACCATCAAAGAAGATGATGTGGTCCTATAACCACCAGGATTTGTAGTCCTTTTCATCACTAGGTTATAATGGTTTTTTGCTTCTATACTTCAGATTTGGAAACTCTCCACAGAGAGAGCCTAACTGGGGCAGTGACCGGCCAAACAAGCCTCCTCGTCACCAGGGCTCTGGGGGATCCTCCTTGCCACCAAGAACATTCATTAATCGTAATGCTGCTGGTACAGGTAGAATGCCTACATCTAGGAACTTCTCTCGAGCTGGGGGCTACAAGGAAGGAAGGACCGGATTTAGGTCTACAGAAAATGGAGGGCCACATAGTATTCATTCTAATGATTCTGTCAAGCACGAAAATGGTTATCGTTCTCGGCGCCTGGAGTACATCGAGGATGGGGATCTGTCCCCTGAAATGGAGTCTTCCCATGTTCTTGGCAGCCCTGAAAAAGAGGAAGCGGCTTCTGAGCCTCCTCCCCCTGCCCCTGAAACTGTAGCACCACCCCCAGACAGACCAGTTGAAAAGAAGTCCTACTCTCGCGCAAGAAGATCCAGAAACAAAGCTGGAGATGCAAGCAAGTTGGCAGAGGAAGTGCCACCTCCTGCAGAGGGGCCAGCCCCTGCACCTCCACCTCCTGCAACCACCCCACCAACACCTTCAAAGACTGGAAATTGGGAAGCCCCAGTGGATTCCAGCACAGGAGAACTTGAACAAGACATGACCCAACTGAATCTGGCAGAACAAAATTGGAACCCAGGGCAGCCTCAGTTCCTGCAACCAAGGGAGCTTCGAGGTAAGTAACCCAAGGATAGATAACCAGCTTTTTTTTCTTTGCTTTCAGAAGGTTAGATGATGGGATGTGGAAATCTTGGAAATGAGTTGTCTGGGTTAGTATGACTGATTAAAATTACCAAGGCAGTCATTTTTTAGCTTGATGCTCTTAAGTGCCATGGTACTTCTATATTTTTAAAAAGTATTGATTAATACTATTTATTTCTAGTATTCAGAGCTCTATAATTGGATGCTATGGCCAAAGAGGAAGGACCTCTATTCTCTTTTGAGCTAATGATTAAAGAGGCTGGTTTTCTAAGGCAGAAACATTTCTCTAGTTTTAAGTTAGTGTCTTAATTCCCTGTGGAAGAACATCCTTTCTTTTCCTGACAACCTTCATTTTTAGGAATAAGTCCTTCCCCATTGCTAAAGTGTGCCCCCAAGTGGTCATTTCAGGCCTTCCTCGGCCACTAGATGGCTGAATGTGAGCGATTTCCTTGGCCCCTGAAAGTGCTTTTCATGATGGTTTAGGTCTAGGAATCCTCTGTTCACTTTTCAGATGAAAAGCTCCCACTAGATGTAGAACTCTTGACTTGGTTGGGACTAGAAAACTGGCAAAAGAGTGAAGTGTATTTTTCTTCAGATATCTTTCTCTTGCCAGTCAGAGCAAAGAGAGACCTTTTACTTACCTGATTTTTCTCAAATAGGAATGGCTACAGAACTCCTAAGGCCTCCAGATCTAGGATGTGATCAGGATATGTAGTTTAACAAAACATGCCCCCCCCCTTTCTAATTGTTACCCCAGATTGATAATCTTGAGAGTTTGCCTATTTGTTTATAATGAGCTATTACAGCCTAAGATTTTGTTCAATGAAATATTCATAAGAAAACTTTCTTCCTTACTGAACCTTTTCTTTTTATCTAATTTTTTTTTTAATTTAAAAAGTATTTTTTAGATCTCCATTCTCTCCTTTCATTTTATTTCCTTGCCCTCTTCACTTCACACTGAAAAAGAAAACAAACAAACATTAAAACATATATAGTCAAACAAAACATTTCAGGATTGGCTATGACACTGAATTCATTTTCCAAGAGATCCTCATTGCTATGTCATGATAAATAGGAGAAGGTAGTAAATTTGATAGTAGAAAGCAGAAATGGTTTGAAGGGATTTTTCTCTAGTACCAGTTCAAAGGGAAAGAGCTTTTGCCAGAGCTGAAATCTACAAACCTCCTCTCTCCCACCCTTCTCTTGCCTGGAATCATCCTGAATTGCTGTGTTTGTGCTTATCTTATACTCTCCAATGAATGGGTTTTTTGTGTGTGTTTCAGGTATTCCCAACCACATGCACCTGGGAGCAGGCCCTCCACCTCAGTTTAACCGTATGGAAGAAATGGTAAAGAATAGTGATGAGAAATTGGAGGAGGGATAAGTTTAGCTTGCAGTTTGGCATACTCTTTTTAGCCCAAACTAAACTTTTTAACCCAAGCATTAATAGAACCAACGAGGTAATCCTGGAATTAGTTTTTCCCCTGCAAGGCTCTCACTCTCTTCTGTCTTAGGGGGTTGTCCAGGAAAGATCATTGTTTCAGTTAATAGACTTTGTTGTCTGTTGGATAGTTTTTACTGGGGTAAGGAAGAGAATGAGTAAAAGGTAGTACCATGAGGGCCAACCTTCACCTAGTCTTTGATATTTCTCTTTCAGAGTGTTCAGGGTAGTCGAGCGAAACGATATTCATCCCAGCGTCAGAGACCTGTCCCTGAACCACCAGCCCCACCTGTACACATTAGTATCATGGAAGGGCACTACTATGACCCATGTGAGTTTCAAGAATACTTCTTAGAGTTGATAATTTTGTATGGCCCCTAAATGACGTTACCCAAATATTCAAATGGCCCTTGACAGAAAAAGGGTTCCCCATCCCTAAAATCTGAATGTGGACAACAGGAAGCTGCTTGTTCCGTTTTCCCAAATAGAACATTAAGAAAATCTTTACAGGAGTCTTTATTGTTTGGAGGGCAAGGGATTGCCTGTGTGGCATCAGGAATGAGAATCCCTATTAGTGAATTCCTCTGTGATATCTTGCAGTGCAGTTCCAGGGACCAATCTACACTCACAGTGACAGCCCTACCCCGATGCCTCCCCAAGGCATGATTGTACAACCAGAAATGCACCTTCCCCACCCTGGTAAGTTTATGCCTCTAATTTCCCTTTCAGCAGATAGGAGTGCAGGAACAGAGTACATGAGATATCCTGGGGACTGCTTTGTGTGACCTGAACCTTTCCCACTTGAGGGACCAAAATCGAATTAGCCTCAGGAAACAGTCCTGAATAACTTAGGAAAGTAACATTATTTCTAACCCCTGTTTGGGGCCAAGAGATTTTGAAACTATCATAGAAAAAGTATTCTCTTCTTCTACTTCAGTCTTTGTTCCATTCTCTTTGACCAGGTTTACATCCCCATCAGACGCCAGCACCTCTGCCTAACCCCGGTCTGTACCCCCCACCAGTGTCCATGTCCCCAGGACAGCCACCACCCCAGCAGCTGCTTGCCCCTACCTACTTCTCTGCTCCAGGTGTCATGAACTTCGGCAGTCCCAGCTATCCCTATGCCCCAGGGGCACTGCCCCCTCCCCCACCTCCTCACCTGTACCCTAATACCCAGGTAAGGTAACTAGCAAACTGTAACATTGTCCTCAAATTCCCTATGATGATGTAGAGATACAACTTCTTTGATAAATCTCAGGACTTGTAAAGGACTAAGATATTCTGTAATAGTCCAGCCTCCTCATTGTACTCCCAGTTAGTCCTCATCTAGTTTCCTTTATTGTTTTTCCATTTTAAGCTTTTTGGTTAGTGACAGGATTCACTTAGGGACAGAATTCCCTTCACACAATAAATAGGCATTTAGTAAATTTCGCTATGGAAGTACATGGCATTTCCTCATCTCTATTCATTCAAGATACTTATCAAATACCTGTGTGCCAAGATGCCTCACAGCAAGTGTTGTCATGGATATGAAGATAAGTAAAAATCAGTTGCAGCATAGTCTAGGAGGGAAGATAAGACACACCTTAAGCTATTGAATAGAGCAAAGTGTTGATAAAGTGCTATAGGGACAAGGAACAAGTTTTTTTTTGAAAATTCAGAAGAAGGAATGACCAGTTGATATATGCCCTAGCATCAGACCACTGGCTGCCACTGGGAAGGCTAATGAGCTGAAGAGCCTCCAAAAGAGTGTGATCAAGTGATTAAGAGTCCAAGATCATGCTGTTTGAGGACCAATTGAAGGACCTAGAGACATATAACTTGGTGGGGAAAAGAGTCATGATGTCTTTCAAGTATTAAGAATATAATTAAGAAAGAAAGACACTTGCTTTGGCCTCCAAAGGCAGAATTAAGAGCAAGAGGAATGGGTAGAAGTTTCAGTGGTGGATTTAGGTTTAGTATAAGAAAAAACTTCCAAATAGAAGTTATCTATAGGTAGAATGGGCTGCTTTGGGTCTCTTTTTTGGTGGAGTTCTTGTTCGGGTACTAGATGGCTTAAAATTTTTACAACTATGAGATTCCTGGCCATGAACTTTAGGAACCTTAATTGAAGCAGGCAGTAATCACATAATCTCAATGGAGCTGAAAGACAACCCAAATAGAGGGAGCAGCCTAAGGCAACAAAAATTAAATCATTTTGAAGGGATTGCTTAGGAACCTTCATGATTCCTAAAGACTTATTTGGATTCTATTGTATGTCAGCTTTTATCCCCATTCTGTCTTAAATTAACCCATTTTCCTTTTATCTCCTTGCCATGTTGGACCTTAGGCTCAGTCTCAGGTGTATGGAGGTGTAACCTATTATAACCCAGTCCAGCAACAGGTGCAGCCGAAACCGTCTCCACCTAGGCGGACGTCCCAGCCAGTCACCATCAAGCCCCCACCACCTGAGGTATAGCAGCTTCTAGGCTTAGCTTAGTGTTCCAGCCTATCACCGTGCTCCTCCTCTCCCTGATGCTACTTTCCTTGTCCTTGGGTGGGAACCTGGGAAAACTGTTGGCTATCTTTCAAGTGATACCAAACTCTTTAATTTTTTTTTATTTCAGGTTGTAAGCAGGGGTTCCAGTTAATTTGAATTTCTAAATACTTTAAATCTAACACCACATAAAAAGTAAGTACAAATGTGACCTAACAAAATACTGTCATGCTGTTGCTTTAAAAAACAAAAACCTTATACTTGCTAGTTGTTTTTTGTTTTTGTTTTTAATGAAAATGAGGCTTTCAAGCATGCCTAATAATTCCTTTGCAGCCAAAATTTCATAGGATAACTGGCAAATATCTAGGGAAAAATCAAAAGGGATCTTGAATCCAGCAGTACTTTCCCTCTTGAATTGATTTTAATTTTCTTATTTAGAGCACCCCTGGGATAGAGTTGAGAAAAAGACTTGGTGGAGTGAGGGAAATGATGTGAGAAGTGGGATTGATATATAGAAAGGAAGGCAGGAAAGTTAGCCTGTCCATATCCAGAAAGGGGAGAAACAGCCTGGTATCCTGCAGCAGAGTGAGTCCTAGAATTTTAGTACTGGGATGTTCTTTTTTTCCCCTGAGGCAATTGGGGTTTAAGTGACTTGCCCAGGGTCACACAGCTAGGAAATATTTAATGTCTGAGGTCACATTTGAACTCAGATCCTCCTGACTTCAAGGCTGGTGCCTTATCCACTGCGCCACCTAGCTGCCCCAGTACTGGGATCTTCATCAGTTTAGAATATGGTCTTTTAGTGGTTTGTCTGGCTCTCTAAAAACATCCTGTGGCTAACCCAGGAAGATGTATTAATGTGGTGGTGGTTCTTCCTTTTTCCCTACTTCCAGAACAGCAGAAGTGAGAAGATGAAAGCTACATCAGGCCACCTGCTGCTGGGAGTGCTCTGATGATATCGTGGCCCCCATCAGCAAGCAGACTTGTTAAACACCCAGAATGAAAAGCTGCCTTACCTCTTCTTGGGAATAGGCTTTGATGAGAAAATAAGGATATCTTTTTCCTCTAGAGGAGTGGCTGTCTGTACTCAGGGCGGGGAAGGCCCCAGTCAGCTAGCCAGCTTGTGTACCCTTGTCTCTAGACTTAGAAGCTCATGTCTCTGCTGCTGATCTTCCCCTCCTTCCATCCTGCCCTGGGATAGAAATGTTCTTCCCTCCCATGGTGGGAACCTTCTTGACCTTTCCTTGTTTAAGATGTTGAATGAAAAAACCTTTGCTTGCTGTTTAATATTCTTCCTTTTTCCTTTTTAAAAAAAAAAGAAGAAAAGAAAAAAGAAATGAATTCATTTTATTCAATTTACCAATTCTCTGGATTCCCTTTAGGTTCCCCCCCACCACATCCCTTCCAGATGAACATGAATGTACCAGCCAGCTCTTTCCCCAGCCATGGTTCTCATAGGAGCTGGCCTTTTCTTTGATTTTCTTATTTTCTCTTCTTGTTCTTGTTGTATGTTATTTTTTAATTCTAACTCTTCCCTAACCCCATGGACACATAACTCTCGGCAGAGTATAGCATTGAGAAAGGCCCAGAGTCAATAGAAGTGCCCTACCTTCCATTTTCAGCTTTTAGGGATTTGGATCCCACTATCTGCTGTGATGGGTTTTAAATTAGATAGATTCAATTTCTCTACTTTTGGAGAGAGGCAATAGATCAGGTGCTCTTGGGAATGGGGAGGATAGAGTAATGGCATCCTCCTCCTCTTCTCCCATAACCATCCTTAGGTCTATTTCTTCATAGTGCCTAGGGCAAGTCAATGCAATGCTGTGGGAAGAACTAGAGGGTCTTGAACCTCTTTTCCTTCCACCCCCATTTGCTGCATTCCATGCCTCCCTCCAGGCAACTGCTTCTGAGGGTTACACTCTCAAGTAGCTCATCCACTTGGCCCTGAAACCCGTGTGCAATGCTCCCAGCATGTTTTACTTAATTCCTTTCCACACTTTGATAGCCTCCCTTTTAATTTAAAAAAGAAAAAAATTGGCATAGCAGCCAGGCTTAAGGCCAAAAGGTAACCAGGTGCTTCTTGGGCTCAGGGCAACTTAATAATCCATCTGCCTCTCCAGAAGAGTTCATCACTGTACTTGCCAGGGGCCACTTGGCTGCTACCCCCAATGTACTGCAAAACCCAAGCATAGTGGCCATTTCATCTCAGCATAGTCACTGTTTATCTAGTTTCTCCAGCTGGATTGGTTGCTGCAGGTCATTTTGGCCATGGGCTCAATCAAAAAATGTGTCTGTGTAGGGGGGTGGGAGTGGGGTGGGGTGGGATTCAGCCATTTCTTTCCTACTTGATGGAGTTAAGAAAAACCCCTCTGTTAGAAGCTAAGAACGGTGGCTGTCTTCTTGCTGCCTTGAGCCCAAGGGCCACATGACCAGTCTCCCAGACCTTACAACACTGTGATGGTTGTGTCTATTGAACCATGTGTTTTTCTCTGGGGTTTTCCTTTTTCTTTTTGTTGTTCTGAGGAGTGTTTATTTGTGATTTACATTGTGACTTCCTGATGATAAATTTTAGATGGCAAATCTGACTACTTTGATTGTTTTACCTTGATTTAACTGGGGATTCGAAATTCATAGAATCATAGTTGACTGGGACCTAGCCTGATCCCTCTTTTAAATACAAATGAATTGTAAGCAGGGGTTCCAGTTAATTTGAATTTCTAAAGACTTTTAAGTCTGACACCACAGAAAAAGTAAAGTACAAGTTCAATTCAGAGATGAAGTATCTTATCCAAAGTCAAATGTGTCAGAGTTGGGGATTTGGACCCAAGACTCTAGAACTATCACTCTTTCCACTGTGCTGTCCTGCTTAATTGCACCGGGTTCTTAAAGCAACATCTAGATACTTAACATTCCAGTTTTTGAATGTGGGGAGGGAAATCAGCTTTCTTCACAAGCCTCAGGGAAATCAAGATAGGCAGAGGTGAAGAAATGTGATCATGTTATGTCTGAACTCCTGACTCAGCATCTCTGACCAGGCAGCTACCTCCTGGGGTGCTAGGGTTTTGGAGAGCTGTGATAGGGAGACTGAGGTGCCAAAATGCTCCCTACAACTATAAGGTAAGAGGATAGGAGTCAGTTGGGGAGTTCCTCGAGTACCCTGTGGAATGTCCTGAGTGCTGCTTTGAGAGGTTGATCACCAGGGGGGCAGTACAGCTGCCATGACCTCTGTTGGGGTAACCTCACCCTCAGAGGTAAAGGAGTAAGGTTTGGTGGGTTGGTTTGTTTTTTTAACTTTTTATGTAAATTAAAGGGAGGGGAAACGGGTGACCCTATCATCTGATCCAGCTCACTATCCCTTGTAGAAAAATTGACATTGTATGTGGGTACAGTAGGATACTTCCAATTAGGCATTTTAGAGTTTGATGTGGAATTGGCATCACCTGAACCTGGCTGTGTGGGCTACATCTCCAAATTGAAATGTCTCTATTCAAGTGATCTGAGCCCCCTCAGGTCTGCCCCCTGTTGAGTAACCACAAGCAGCACTCCTTGAAGTCCATCTTTTTTTCTGGATGCTTTGGTTTGGACCATGTGCCCTCTTTAAGGGGTGGGGAGAGTATTTCAGGATAATAGCCAGACTTAGAGTCTGGCTATGAGGTGCTTCCACACCCCTCTTCTGCTTTCCCAGCCCTTTAGTTAGATCCCTTTTCTCTGTTGCCCTGGTAACCAGCTTGGCAAGAAGAAACCCAAGCTCAGTAAAGCCCCTAGCTTTCAGCACCCTCCCAGTTTGGTGTCAGCAGAGGTAATTGGTATTTGTGGATGGTCAGCTTTAGGTAATCATGTCCAGAGTCCTTTGGGAAAGCTAAGGGCTAAGTCTTTACTATGACAATTTTGGGATTTGGCCTATCCTAGGAGTGCCCTTCCATGAAGCCATTTTTGGTCACCACTATCAAGTGAGAAGCAAGCTACCCCTTGGGTTAGGCTTTTTCTAGAGTTAAAGGTAAGGCATCCAGTTTCCCCAGGTTGCAAAAATGTCCCATTCTCCGGACTCCTGGCCCCTCCTAAACTGATCTCCATCCATATCCTTTGCCCTCCCTAGCTGACAGCCCCAATTCCTGCCCAGGGAGGTTGCCAAGGCAACTAGATTAATCTGGTAACAGCCTCATGTGAAAGGAGGAGCTCCCTCACTTTGCTCACACAGAGCTGCTGCCTCCAGAGCTTCAGCCCACTGTAGCTGCCCCATTGCAGCCGTTGTCCTTGAGTGTTCTGGTGTCCTACAGAAAGGATCCAGAAGCTCTACCTCCAGGTCACTGTTGGAGCTCTGTGGTGTCACATGTTCATTTCTACTCTCCCTCAAAAACTCGCTGATCCACGTTATATATAGCTATATTTGTGTGAACACATTCTAGCACACATGTACCCTGGCATGCTCATGTATAGACATGTATATGCATCTAGTTCAATTCTACTACCACTCCCTGCTTTCCCCAGCCCCACCCTAGACCAGGGCACAGTAAACAGGTGGGGCATTGCCCAAGGCTGGTACTATCTCACCTCTCCCACATAGCACAACCTAAGGATGCCCGGCCCCACAGTTTAACCTGTACACAACCCAAGTCTGCCCTTCACAATTTACCTTAGGGGCAGAATTTTAGTTTGGGCATTAGGTCTCCAGTGTGTAGAAGACATGCAACCAATTAGAGTGTAAGACCACAAGATCCAGATAGCCCTTTCCCAATCTTGTGCCCTTAGCTGCTGTTGCCAGCCACAGATGGGTAACTTGAGTACCCCCCTCACTGGTGTGCAGATTCCAGCTCTTGTTGCCAATTGAGGCCAGGGGCCTTTGAGCTGTTGGTCTCTTCCACCTGGCTGCTGCTGCTGCTCCTTCCTTACCCAGCCTGACCTGCCAAAACTTGCTCATCTGCTCCTACCTGCCCTAGAGAGGGCTATCAGGTACCACCTTATTGTGTCTTGTCAGGCTCCTTGGAGGTAGAGCAAGCAGGCACCACCTCACTGTACCCTGCCCTGGTGCTGGACAGCACCGACACAGCCAGGAGGTTATTGCACATAGAGCATGGACAGGAGGGTGTGAAGTAGTGGTAGAGCCTGCCCCTGCCAATATTCCTAAGGGAGACGGAAGGGATGGAGACTGTTGTCTCCATCAGTATCCACTCAGTTATCTCCCCCCCCCCCCCCAGATGAATGGAGCCAGAGGAGAATTGGATGTCCCTGCCATAGATCACCCTTAAAATGAAGCCTGGCTGTACCCGTCCTAGGATGGGAAACAGACACATTCTGACCTCCGTTGTGCCCCTTGCCTTTCCCTTCCCGTTTATTTCTGAATGGCTTTTATTGTCCGCATTGACCCCACTTCAGGCCCAGCTCTCTCCGAGGGGCCACATCTTGGCCCAGCGCCGCCCGTGGGCGGGTCCAAGACTGGGGGCCGAACCTGGGAGGGAACGGAGGTGGGTCTCGGCCCGAAGGGGCGGGGCCTCAGCTCTGCCACCTTCTCGGGGGCCGGGAGCACAGCCGTCGCCGCCTCCTCGGTGTCCTCGGCTCTTGCTATACGCCTGCCGCTTCTGCTGCCGCAACTGGGCCCAGGGGCCCATGAGCTAGGGGGCACCGGATCCACCCCCGGGTCACCCTCCTGGGCCCGGGACCGTTTGAAGAGGCATGGGGGGCTGCTGAGAGCTTGTCCCTCTTCCTGCTGGTATCTCCTGAGGGCACTGGACACTGGACTCCAGCCAGCCGCGGGTACCTCTGCTCCCTGGTCTCGGCGCCCGACACAAGCCTTCGAGCTGCCCCACTTCGGTTCTAAGCATCCCTGTGCTACCCCCCGCCCGCGGCCCGGACACCTGGGTCCTCCCGGCGGTCCCGGCGGGGGCGGGGGGGTTGGGGTATGAAGCCGCTGGAAAAATTTTTGAAGAAGCAGACGTCGCAGCTGGCTGGGCGGGCTGTAGGAACAGGACCCGGAGGGGGTACTGGGGGGTGTGGCGGGCCTGGGGGCGGAGGGGGAGGAGGGCCTGCGGGAGGCAGTGGCCCAGTGGGGGGACCCCGACAGCTGCAGAGACGCCAAAGTGTATCTCGCTTGCTGCTCCCTTCTTTTCTCCGGGAACCCCCGGCCGAACCCGGGCTGGAGCCGCCTACGGAGGAGGAAGAGGGAGAACCCGGCAGGACCGCTGGGGAGCCAGTTGGAGGGGAACCCTGCTGGTTGCAGCTGGATGAAGCCCCGGGCCCCGGCCCCCTTGGAGTAGGGGGTCCTCTTCGCTCCCCTTCGTCCTACTCATCGGATGAGCTGTCCCCAGGAGAGCCCCTCACTCCACCTCCCTGGCTCCCTCTGGGGGCCCTCGACCAGCCCGAGCATCTGCTGAACCGAATCTTAGAGCGGCTGGCTGGAGGGGCTCCCCGGGACAGTGGGACCTCAGGTAAGCAATTGGCTGAGGCTGCAGCAGCAGTCCTGAGGCCGTGGAAAGAAAGGGGGAAGATGCGTCCTTCTCTTCTTCATCCTTTGGCTAGGGGGAGGGGAACAGTGGGTATGAGGGTATCAGTTACCATGGGCATATTGTGTCTGTTGTGGGGGGTGGGGGGAGGGTCCTAGGAACACCGTATAGTGCATTCCTGGACTTGGCACGCCTCTACCTGTATCCCTTCACACATGGCCTCCTCGGTTTATTTAAGATAAGGGTCTGATCCCTTCCTACCTGGCTACCACCCCAGTGCCATTCAGAACCTAGCCTGCCTCTTCCACTGAGGCATTCCATCTGCAGAGCATTAGGAGCTACCTCCACCCCCACCCTCACCTCAGAGCTGGGGCCTAGCATCTAAAAATGCCATTTAGGGTGAGACTCCAGAAGTGGTAATTGGGCTAATGGGCCCCCCAGAGAAAAAGAAGACACCCCCCCCAGAAGTTAACTTCACAGAGAAATTCATAGCACAGTCTAGAAATTCCCAAAGCTTCTAGGGCTGGTCACAGATGGCCATAAGTGGTGACTGAGCTACTTGAAAGGTCCCTAATAGGTATCCTTATTGGTATAGATAAGGGATGGGAATGGGCTTGCTTATGGACATAAGCTCGGGCTGCGAAATGGACCTCTCCAGATGATTCCATTTTCCCAAGGTTCCAGGCCTCCATATAAAGTCTCATTAACATAAATATACCCAAAGAAGTCTTTATTTGACTAATTATGGTGTTCTTTCTACCACCCCTAAGTCTAATATCAATTTAGGAAACTGAGGCCCCAGAAACAATAACGTGTTGGCTCACTGGGTTGAAAAACCCAGAGTGACATTGGATTAAGATAAAGAAACCTTCTGGAAGCAAAAGGAAGTCCAGAAAATGAAGGGAATCCAGAATATAGGAAAAAGAATAAAGCATGAGATTCCTCCCTCCTTCATCCTTTCCCAGGGGACCCCTAAATAGGGTGGGTGTAATTCCTTTCTTAGATTTTTTGGACACTTAGGTCCCCTCCTTTTGGCTCAGGTTGTAGATGCCCTGGGGAGCTGACACCTTTTCGATTTAATTAGAAAAATATCAGAGACACACAGCTCCCCTAACTGCAACTTCTCGCCTACGCCACACACTCTCTATGCGCGTATATGACACATCCCCTTATTGCAGACAGACAGCAAACTATACCCACCCCATGGGAAAGCTGTTTTCTATTTCTCTCTCCTTGGTTCCCTTAGAAATTGAATTGTTCCTGATATCTATCCTAGGAAAGCACTAGCAACTCCCTTTGCCTTAGTTTTCTTGCAGAGTTCATCAGGGTAGCTGGGGCCACTGGGGTAAGAAAGGGAGAAGATGCTATCTAATTTTTTCCTTATACCTGAGCCTGGCCAGCAGACACTATATTATTTGTCTGTACCTTAGCCTCCAATCAGGCTAATTCCTCAGAGTATATATGTGTTGGAGATGAGAAGACAGCAAAATAGCAGGGGATCGTGGCACCCAAGCATGAGCTCTGCAGATCTATAGGAGGGAGTTGGGGAAAGATAAACCAGCATGTCATGGAGGGATGGCTGCTTTAGAAGCCTTAATATGGTTGGGGAAAAGGAAGGGGTAGAAGATCCCAAGCTGATGGATTCTTGAGACCTTAGTGCTGTGGGCATCAAGAGTTATCGGGGGAAGCAGCAATGACATGGACACCCCTGTGAATAGACAGAAAATTCTAAATCCTCAGGCTTTTTGAGGCATCATTATCTGGCTCAATGAAATTCTGGGAGGGAAGTAGAAAAAATACTGTACTGGGGAGTACTGGCTCTCTTAGGCAATTAAAAAAAAAAGAGGACCTCAGCCTTCCTGAGCCCCCCTCTCTCTCGCCTCAGAAACCAGCAGTGCAAGAAACACAACAGGAATTTAATAAATGTTTCTTGAATTAAAATGAGGGCATTAGGCTAGATCTTGACTGACCCTGATAGCTTTGATTCTGTATCTCTACTTGTCCTGGGGACCTTGGCTCAGCAGCTAAGACCAAGGACCACTGTATGGGTATTCCAGGAGCCATCTTATGGGTTGATTTCTCCCCAGAAAAGACTCACCTGGAACCTGCCCCAGCTAGGACACTTGGCTCCCTCTCTACCTGCTGTCTATGTGCCAAGTGGCCCTGCCCTACTCCTAAACCGGCTGCAAGTCAGGGCGACCTTGTACCTGGTTGACTGGCTGAGCCAGGCCTGGGATGGGAAGGAGGAAGGGCCACTCCTCCTCCCTTCCCTCTTTAACCCTTCCATGGGATGGCACCCAGAGGCAATGGGGCTTCTACTGGGTGCTTTAGGATCAAAGAGGCTAGGCAGACTCCTGCCTCTGCCTCCTGTGCAGGGCTGGTCTTGGCCTGTCTGCCTGTGATTCCAAGTTGTTTTTGAGGTGTGGCAGGGGGAGGAAGAATGGAAGGAGATAGAAGAAGAAAGACAAAGTTGGCCTTTTAAAGAAGCTAGTTGATACAATGGATGGAATGCTGTATTTCAAGTCAGGAAGTCCTGAGTTCAAATTTTGCCTCGGTTACTAAGTAGCTGTATGACAACCAACAAGTTACCTTTCTCAGCCTCAGTTTCCCCAGCTGTAAAGGGGGAGAGTAGTAGCATCTACTTCACCCGGTTGTTGTGAGAAGCAATGGGGGAGTAAAGAAGACACTCTGTAACTGTTAGCTAGTTATTTTGTTTCTTCCCTTTTCTCTCAAGTTCCACCCGTGGGGTCTTTCTGGTTCAGAGATTCCCTCTCTTGGTGCTGGTGAGGGTTTCTATGACTTAAAGGAGGTTAGATTATATCTTATTTCCAGGACCCTCTCTGATTTCTCATTCCCTTCTCAGACCTGATGGAAAATGGGTGGAAGAATTAGTTGGGAAATGCTCTGTAGGAGAAGTAAATGAAGGTACCATAACTCCTCCTTTCCTCCCCTAGCCACTGCAGTGATTACTAACCCTGCCTTTGAAGCAGGAGGCAATAGTGTTCCTACATGGGACTTGGGGTGCCCAACATGTTTAGGCAGGTGGCTAGGGCTCTGACCTACAGTGGGGAGGGGCGTGGAGGGGGAGGACTTGGCCCCTGGCAGGTGGGGCAGCACCGAGCTGGTGGCATTCTTAATCTGGGGCATTCCTGGGCCAGGCGGTGCCTTTCTGACACCTGCCCTGCCAATCTCTGTACAGACATTCTGCTGGATGATTTTGTCCTCACTCACTCGCTCTTCCTCCCTACTGAGCGCTTCCTGCAGGAGTTGTACCAGTAATATCCTTTCTTTGGGAGTTTTGGGGATGGTCTATAAGGGGTTTCCAAGCAGCCAGAAGTAGATACCCTGCATATCATTGGAGCACTTCCCCAACACCAATGTCACTACAGTTAATATCAGGCCACCTGCTGGGTTATTGTGGGGTTTGCTATAAATACGAGACCACCTGGTATGTCATTTTAGGGTCTGCTATAAGCACTAAGGCACCAGCTAGCCTGTTGGAGATTTTATTACTGTCATAATCTAACTCAGGGGTTCCTCCTGAGGCATTCCAAGGGCTCCAGGGATAGTGTTCCCTGAAAAAATGACTTCTATATTTTAAATTAATATCTAACTGAAATTTGGCATTTTCTTCAGTTATTGAAAGCTATAATTCTGAGAAAGGGTCAAAGATTTCACCAAATTTCCAACAGGTGGAGTCCCTGATCTAAGTGAATTCCTAAATGGGGTGGGTGGGGTCAGGGCAGACTGCATTGGAGCTCAAATGGGCAGTTTGTGGATGGTGTAAAAACTGGGAATGCCCCCTCCCCATCCTGAGCAAGTTGCTAAGGCTAGGGAAGATAGGCTATCCTGACCCCAAGTGAAGGGTACCCTGTCTGACCTGTCCTTCCTCTCCCATCCTCCAAAGTAAGGGGTACTTATGAAGATGATTTTCTGTCTTCTGCCCAATCCCTAGTTTATTGAAGAGTGAGCAAAGAATCTAAGGCAGGAAGGGGGAGTCCAATCGTGCAGGACCATTTTCCTTAACTTTGGAGTCAGCTTTGTTCAGTCGGACAGTGTTGAGGGGGCTGAGGGGTTAGGCCGGAAACAGGCATGCTTGGCTGTGCTCCTCCACTTTCTGGAGACATACCAAGGATTACTGCAGGAGGAAGAATGTGCTGGTCGAATCATTAAGGTGGGTGCTCCCCCACTTAGTCTGGTAAAGGGGGGCCCTCTGAAGCAGGGGGGGCTCTTCCTGTTGAAGAAATGCTCTCCGAGCTGAGGAGAAAAAAAATGCAGAGGAAAGAAATGCTCATACGCATGAGCTTGGAATAGTCATGTCATCTGAGAAGAAATAGAATCCCCTTTAGTCCCAGACAAACACATAAGATACATGAACCCTGCCAAACCCTTTCACTCGGAGTAACTCCGTACTCTTTTCACTTCCCAGCCACTTCTGTGTGAGATAGGGCTGGTCCAATTTAGGACCTAGCAGTCCTAGCCTCATCCCTGACTTGTTGCATGTTCCTTTCCCCAGGACCTGTATCTGCTGATCATGAAAGATGAATCCCTCTATCAGGATCTCCGAGAGGACACTCTGAGACTACACCAGCTAGTGGAAACAGTAGAACTCAAGTAAGGGTTGGAGTAGGAGGGAGGGAGAAAATGGCATCAGCTGAGTTTCCCATACCCTGGATTATTTCCTTCCTATTCCCCCTATCCACCAGCTCTGGATGCAGTTGATATCTATTGAACAGTTTTTGCTATGTTCAGGTCTGTGGAGTGAGTGGGGAGTTAGCAGAAATAAAAAGATGAACACAATATACAATCCTTCTCCTGCCCTCTAGGAGCTTAGTCTAGTTGTGGACTGATAAGATATGTATATAAATTACCAGACAGTACATGAAAAGTGGCAAAGAAAGGATACAGGTACTAATAGTAAAAGCTACAGAATTTCAGAGGCTAGCACAAGACTTCCTGGAGGAGGTAGCATTTAACTTGGGCCTTAAATAATAGGTCAATATTTATTTGAAATAGTGACCCAAGATGCCTGGCATTATCAATTATTCTATCCCCACCTCCTTGACCCCCTCATCTCACTTAGAGGGGTTTAGTCTTCCTCAGAGCAGATTCAGAGCCCGATGCCTATTTGGCCACAAGTTCCTAGACTGGCATCTCTGCTGGCTGATGCTTGGTGCACCCTCTTCTGGGGCAGTGCCCACTGATGCCTGCTATACTTGGTGCCAGGATCCCGGAAGAGAGCCAACCACCCAGCAAGCAAGTAAAGCCACTGTTTCGTCACTTCCGCCGAATAGACTCCTGTCTGCAAACCCGGGTGGCATTCCGGGGCTCAGATGAGAGTAAGTGCCATGGTTGTGGGTAGGTGGGTGGCAAGGTTGAATGATCATTCCTACCATCTCCACTGCTGGGTTTCTCTGGGATCCTTCTGAGGAGGCATTTTAGGTCTTGGAGCCTATTAATTGTTTCTTTGGGCCCGGTAATTCCCCAGGGGAATCTCTCAAATCCTATACCCAGACTTTTCCCTTTACCCAGACAGTGACCCTCATATCACACTTCAGTCTACCTCATGCATACAATGGAATAGTTCCCAAGGGAAGGTAACAAAATGGATTAGCTTTTGCCATGGTACCCTAGTGCCTTTCCTTAGCTGCCAAAGACATAATGCCCAGCTGGCAAAGGGTAAGGAGACAGTGAGAGCTGGAAGTGGCCACTGTGTTCTCCTATAACCAGTCACCCTTGTCTGCTTCCTCCTTTCAGTCTTCTGCAGGGTCTACATGCCTGACCACTCATATGTGACCATCCGAAGCCGCCTATCTGCCTCAGTGCAGGACATCCTGGGCTCAGTGTCAGAGAAGCTGCAGTACTCAGAGGAGTCAGCCGGCCGTGAGGACTCCCTCATCCTTGTAGCTGTGGCCTCCTCCGGAGGTAAGGGAGACATGGGGGTAGGATGGGGCTGCAGGGGATTTCTAGGTGGGGAAAGTGTCATTACAGAGATAGACTTGGCCCTTTGGAAGGGGAATGAGTAAACGGATTATTAGAGTCAGCAGATCTGAAGACCAGTTCCATCTCATGCTCTGAGTTAGCATAGACAGATCGTTTTATCCATCTTCAAAACTGTCTTTGAGGATGGTGCTAGAGGAAGGGGCCTTTATATCCAGGTGAGTGACAACACATTAGGGGCAGCTAGATGGCACAGATGGCACAGGTGGGTAGAGCACTGGTCCCTCAGGAGAACCTGAGTTCAAATCCAGCCTTCCAACACTTAATGCTTACTAGCTAGGTAAGTAACTTGAGCTCAGTTGCCTCACTAAAAAAATTTTAATTGACAATACATGAAGCTTGCTGACTCTTCATAGCCTCAACTTTTCTATCTGTAACATATAGAGAATAATTCTCACTTTCCCCACAAAAACACACACTTCCTTGAAGAGATGTTCAAAGTATAAAAATAAGAAAAGTGCTTTGGGTGGGAAAAGGGAAAAGGGTGCTACAAATGCAAAAAGAATTATTATTGTTGTTTTAGAAACTCAGATAAGCTTAGCACATCCCAGACTAGAGGTGTCCACACAATTCTGAGCACCCCCAAACCAGATTGAAATATATTTTGGAAACAAAATAAATAAAAATATAATAGAACATAATGTTACATGTGGCTTTTTCTTTTCCTTTTTAAAAAAAATAAATAGTATTTTTCCAATCACATGTAAAGATAGTTTTCAACATTCATTTTTATAAGATTGTGAGTTCTAAATTTTTCTCCTTTCTTCCCTTCCCTCCCAGCCATTCCACCCCAAAACAGCAAGCATTTTAATATAGGTTAGATACTATATGGTTTTCTAAGTCAATAAGCAGAAACAAAATTCTTCTATATTGTTTGGTGGCCCCCATTTCTATTTGAGCCTAATGCCACTGACCTAGACTATCTTTTTGGGTTGAAAGTCCTCCAATGAAATGACAAGGGTTTAAAAGTTCTCATGAAATTTTTACTGTTAACATGCTAAATCCTCATATTCATAGGGCATTTGAGTTGTCATTTTAAGATTTGAAGGTAGATACGGACCTAAAATATAATTTAGTTCAATCCCCATCCTTTTATAGAGGAAGAAATTGAATCAATATGAATTCAATTCAATCCACTTGACCACGCATTTATTAATATATGATTTCCTTTTGAAAGAAAGAATACTGGGCAGCTAGGTGGTGCAGTGATTAGAGCACCACCCCTGAAGTCAGGAGGATCTGAGTTTAAATCTAGTCTCAGACACTTAACATTCCCTAGCTGTGTGACCCTGGGCAAGCCACTTAACCCCAATTGCCTCAGCAAAAATAAAAAAAGAAGAAAGAATATAAGACAATATAAGAAAAATAAAGCTAGCATTTACATATTTCTTTAAGGTTAGCACAGCATTTTACATATGTCATCTCATTTTAATCTCACAATAACCTTGTATTATTCTTATTTTATAGATGAGGTTGAGAGAGCTTAAATGACTTGCCCAGGATCATATAGCTAGTAAATCTTTGAGGCAGGTTTTAAACTCAGGTCTTCCTAACTCTAGGTTTCATATACTATGTGTCATGTTACCTAGCTGCCTCGATAAAAATAAAATATATCAAAAAAAAAGTATTTAAAAACGAATGATCAACCACTTACCAGGTGCCTAGTATATGCCAGGAATAACACTAAGTATTAGATATACAAATTCAATCTTGATTCACCTCTTAGTCGTTCTTGACTCAAGTTGTTGCTAGTTTTATTTATCATTTTCCTTGAGTTTGAGAGAGGGAGAGCTTTGTAGAAGGTGTTACCAGTGTGGACTTGGTCTTAATATATTGGGGAGGGGACAATTCAGTGACTATTGTGAGGAAGAAAAACCAGGAATCCTGAGATCCTAGACCATGGATTGAAGGGGTGGGTTTTTGGTTCTGCCTACAGAGAAAGTCCTGCTACAGCCCAGTGAGGATTGTGTCTTTACCACCCTGGGCATCAATAGCCACTTGTTTGCCTGTACCCGGGACAGCTATGAAGCACTGGTAACACTTCCCCACCCCCTACCTCCAGCTTCCATATGCTTCTCTGCTAAGCCAGGGGAAGGGGAGTCTCTACATGAGAGCTCAGCTGAGGACACCTTGTACTCCTTACCCTCAGGTGCCCCTCCCTGAGGAGATCCAGGTGTCCCCTGGGGACACAGAGATTCATCGAGTGGAGCCAGAGGATATTGCCAATCACCTCACTGCCTTCCACTGGGAGCTGTTCAGATGTGTACACGAGGTGGGATGGGTGGAGGAAAGCTGGGGAAGGGAAGAAGACCAGATGGCTAAGGGGAAAAGGGGGATCAAATCTGAGAAACAAATTGGGAGAATACCATAGACCTTGTACCAACTTACCTTTGTCTTCCCCCATCCCTTTTATATTGAATCCCTTTTGCCCTCCACTCCACGTCCCTGCTTTCAACCTTCACCTCCTCTCCCTTGGATGTCCCCATCCTCTGTCCTCTGCCTCCCCCAACTCTCTTGTCTTTCCTTCTGTCTTTTCTACACTCTTCCCTGTGCCACCTGCCCTCTCTCACCTGCAAACTGACTGGTGGCTTAGCTGGAGTTCGTGGACTACGTGTTCCATGGGGAGCGGGGCCGACGGGAGACAGCCAACCTGGAGCTTTTGCTTCAGCGGTGCAGTGAGGTCACCCACTGGGTGGCCACGGAGGTTCTGCTCTGTGAGCCTCTTGGGAAGCGAGCACAACTGCTCAAGAAGTTCATCAAGATAGCAGCCATGTGAGCCCCAAATCTGACTGGGAAATCTGGGAAGGGGGGAGCCTGATGGTTGGGAAAGGTCTGAGTCCCTGAAACCTACTCACCATTCCCTCAATCCTTACTCTAAACAGCTGTAAACAGAATCAGGACCTGTTGTCTTTCTATGCTGTGATTATGGGGCTGGATAATGCTGCTGTCAGCCGCCTTCGGCTCACCTGGGAGGTGAGGGGATATCCCCTGCCCTCTAGGATTCTCCCTCCTTTTCTGATTCCCTTTACCTTGGGTTCTAGCCTTTCTTCCATCTCAAGGTTTTTTTTTGCCAGCAATTTTCTTTATGCCAATTATTAACTCCTCAAATGAACCCTTGTCCCTTTATTTGTCACCCCATTAGCCTACATTCTGGGCAAACTGGTCATCCTTCTTTATCCACCATCTCCCACAGTCATTAGGGGATTAGCTAAAACTGCCCTGAAACCAGTGTCTTCTCATTGAATATTTCCTTTTCTTTCTTCAAATTTTTTCTTCAGAAACTTCCAGGAAAATTCAAGAACTTGTTCCGAAAATTTGAGAATTTGACAGTGAGTATGGTGGCTTCTTCTTTCCTCTTCCCACACATACATATAAATGTGCTCACCTCTCTAGGATCATAGGGACCCTCTTGCTACTTGACTAACTCAGATTATTAGCAGATAGAAAAAGATGTAAAGAAGATGTGTAAAAGGTGAGGAGCTGGAAGAGCAGTCACCATCCCTCTTTCCCAGAGCTCAAAAACCAGCCATATGGTCAGAAAGGGAACTGGACAGGAAAGGCAGAAAGGAAGTGGTGGCCCTCCCTAGTGGTAACTGAGCTTACTTTGATTCCTGGCCAACTGATAGTAGACAGATTACAGAGCTGGACTTGGAAGCAGGGCTCAGATTCAGCTTCTTACCTTGACTTAGCTTGTGATTGATGGCTAGTTCCTTTCCATGAGCTTCAGTTTCTTCATTTGTAGCATCAAGTAGTGATTAGAGAACTGATCTCAAATTCAGGAAGACCTGGGTTCAAGGCTCATGGCTGATATTTGCTAACTTTGGCAAGTCATTTGTCATCTGAAGAAACTCTTAGTGCTTACATTGAAGAGAATATGTTGATTGAAAAGGGAAAACTTCTCTCTGAGCTTCCTATGCTGATGAAATCGCAGGAATGGTCAACAAAATTTTTACCTGTCTCTCTAGGGCTACTATGAAGCTCAAATGAGATCACATTCAAAACAGTCTGCAAACTTGAAAGCCATATATATGCTAGCCATTATTCTTATTCTCTAGGATCCCTGCAGGAACCACAAAAGTTACAGAGAGGTTGTATCTAAGATGAAGCCACCTGTGATTCCCTTCGTGCCTCTGATCCTCAAAGGTGAAGAACCCTGACCTTAAAACTTGAACTCTTATGACCTTTCATCAATGCTCCAACTTCTAAGGTTATCACTTGAACCAGAAACCAGGATCTGAACCTTTTTATGTATGTCATAGATCACTTTGGCAGTCTGGTGAAGCCTGTGGATCCCTTCTCCAAAGAACGTTTGGAATTGAACAAAATAAAATACAAAAGACAATGAAACAAATCAATTAAACTGATATAAAGATAGAATGTTTTTTACCATTCAAGTTTATGTGCTCCCTCTCTACTCGTGGATCCCCAACAGGTTACCAGGTTAAGGAGCCTTACCTTAAATTCTGATGCTTAATCTCAAATCTGAAGTTCTCCAGGCTAGAGAAGACTACAGAATTTTGTATGGTTGGATAGAGAAACCCTTAATTATTTTAACTCTCTACCATAGTGATTTCCAGTGAGTTTCTCTGGCTCCCTTATCCATACCTGATTCTCTCTTCCTCCTTTACCTTTATAGACTTGACATTCCTGCATGAAGGCAGCAAGACTCTCCTGGATGGATTAGTCAACATTGAGAAGCTGGTGAGTGAACCATCCATTCAGGTATCCTTCCTAATGGACTAGGTTCCACCTGTCCTTTCTAGCTCATGGTGTTCTGTGTCTCACCCACCATGCCCAACAGACAGCATTCTTCCCTGCAGTGCCCAATCTAGTCAGGCAGATTCCAAGCCCATCTCTAAGGCAGCATTACCGTGGCAACCCTCCTCCATGTGACAGACCTGACACCCAGTTACTGGGATCTCAGGATAATTCTGAGTGCTGAAGCCCAGCCTAGTTGTCTCCCATTCACACAGTGTCCACTCTCATATGGGAGAATCTAGCATGATATTGTGGAATTTGGAGTCAGAGAACCTGCCTCTGCTGGCTACTGTCAACCAACCACTCAACAAGCATTTTTTCATCATTCACTATGCTGCAATTAGCTGTACTTGGTACTAGAGATGGAAAGACAAAAAAAAAAGAAAAAAAGAAAAAGCTCCTGTCCAAAATGAGCTTATCTTTTTTTTTTTTTTAGTGGGGAGGGACTGAACAACATCTATATATATATATGTATATATATTTGGATTCCAAATTTATGCAAAATATAAATAAGATAAATAAATAAAAAGTACAGGGCTCAGACACACTGGTTAATGCAGGACTAGTGACCATGGAGGTGGAACTTTGGCTGAGCTTTGGAGAAAGCTACTAAGGATTCTAAGAGGGAGTTAAGGAGAAAGTGCATGTCAGGCTTTGGGGATAACTACCTATGCAAAAACCTGGAGATGGGAAATGAAATGTTGGTGTGAGGAACAGATGGTAAGAAGGTAGGTTGTAGAGTGTGTGAAGGAGAAGACAGTGATTGGTGAGCTTGAAAAGGCAATGTGAAGGCTTTCGGTTTCAAACAGAGGACTTTTATGTTTGATCTTACTGGCTTGAGTGATCAGTTCTATGATTTTTCTTATATAGTTTTATAGATATATATAGATATATAGATATATATATAAATATATATAGATATAGATACATAGTATATATATACATATAAAAATATGTAACTATACATATATATTTAGTTATATGATTTTCCTCCCTGGAGGGAGTTGGAGCCATTATCTCTAAGCTATCTTTTCACTCTAAAGTCAAAAATCCTGTTTCCTTTCTTTGAGCCATTCGACGACTAGAAATGTGGGAGTAGGGTGAGTTCTAGCTGGGAGGGAACCCAGGCCTTGGAGGTAGGGGAGTGAAGGGGATGAAAGAGGGAGAAAGGGCATTCGGGTTTGCTTTTTTCCCCCATTGTGATTCTTTCTGGTTTTCTCCTCATCTTCACTCCTTAGCATTCAGTGGCAGAAAAAGTGAGAACTATCCGGAAATATAGAAGTCGGCCCCTCTGTGAGTATGGTAGTGATGGGGTTGGATGGGCACTGAGATACATGGGTGTGGGTGAGAGTGCTTTGCCCACGGAGCCAACAGCAAACCCTGTCCTCCCCTCCCTTCCTTGGTTCTTCAGCCTCAAGGAGCTGATCATCCAATTACTAGGCCCTTGCCTCTTCTCTCCCTCAGTGCGTGCTGTGCGTGGGGGGGGGGTGAGGATGGTGGCAGGAATGACTTCCTCTCTGATGTTCCCACAGGCCTCGAGATGGAAGCCTCGCCTCACCACCTGCAGACAAAGGCTTATGTGCGTCAGTTCCAGGTCATCGACAACCAGAATCTGCTCTTCGAGCTCTCTTACAAGTTGGAGGCCAATAGTCAGTGAGGGTGGGGGGGAATGGGGGTACCAATCCAGCTACCTCTCCAGGAGCCCTTGGTACCCACACCTGGCACTCAAGCACTTTCCCCGTGTGTCCCTCTCCTCTTCCCATCTCCTCCTTGCCCTGACAGATCTCCCTCTTCCCTGGAGGGATGGTTAGAAATCAGCCTTGTTGCACTGAGCTCTTATGCCTGTTCCTTCCAGGCTACCTAAATTTTGATTTTCTAGATTCTTTCTCTCCTTCTGCCTCTCCTCTATAGCTGAAATCGTAGCCTCCCATCCCAACCCCCCAGATTGGGAGGAGGGAGCAGTTCCCTCCTCTGTTCCCTTCCTGTAGGGGATGGGGATCAGTCTGGGGAGGGAATTTCCAGCCCTCCTCAGAGCAGGGTAGGAAAGGAATTGTGGAGGGAAACCCGTGGCCTCCATTGCTCCTAGCTTCTTCTCTGATGGTCCTGGGACCCCTCTTTGCTATCAGGGGAGAGAGACTCCCTTCCCTATCTTACTCTTACCCCTTTGTACGCTCTCCTTTCCCAGGTTTAGTGGGGGGGGGGAGGGAAGGGATTATTGTGAGAAAGGAATGGGATCTCTAGGTGTGTTGCACAAGGTGATCTCTGCAGTTTGGTGCTACCCTTGTCTGCCTCGGCCCTGGAGGGGCCTGGGTATTTTCTTCATTCTCTCTTCCCCACCAGCCCCTTCCAGGTTTCTCCTCCCACTCTGCTCCCCAGATGCTGCCCCACAAGCCCAAGCTTGTGGGTGAAGCTTTCCCTGGGGGCAGGGAGCAGCAGCAGGTGGGAGGTGTACCCATGAGCCTCTGCGCAGCTCCCTCTGTCCTTCCCTCTCCCCCATTTCCAAAATATCCCTGGGGAGAGGGTGAGAGGGCAGCAGATGCTCAGGGAAACATAGACTTAAGCTGCCTACTGTACTCAACCCTCTTCTTCTGGGAGGTATAGAAGAGGGAAATGAGGCACAGAGTCAGGAGTTAAGGGTCCTTGCTGACAAACGCCACCTCTACCCTGTTTTATTTGCTTTGGGGTATCTAGTTGCAGAAATGGGAATTTTCTCTTCCCCTGCTCCACTCCCAAATCCCCTTCTGTTCCCAGAATCTGGCACATCCAAGATGGGAAGGTGGATGTCTGTGTCTCTCCCTCTTTTTCTTCTTTCTTTTCTCCCCATCAGGGTTTGGGTGGGTCTGGCTTCTCGTTCCTTGAGCAGAGAACTCTCTCACCCCAAGAAGGGGAGGCTCCAAAGGCAGAGAATGGACCTGGTGTGGCAATGCCTTTGCTACCTCTCTGTCTCCCCCACTGTGGGCCTCCCAGGTTGGGAGTCGAGGGGGTGTGGGTACAGGGGCCCTTGGCAGCTACTGGGCATGGTTTCTTGGCACTACCCTGCCCTCTTATTTGGCTCCTCCTCTCCCTTTTTGTGGCAGCTGTGGCTGCTTCTTTTCCTTTGAGAATGTATATATTTTTTACCAAATGCTCTTTAATTGTAAATTTATTTTTTAAAACAAAAAGAGGGAAAGAGCCTTGTATAATATGTAATGCTGTATCATAAGTAACATTGTACAGTCCCTTTTATATGGCCCATCTGTCTTGTTCTTGCTACAAAATGTCCCTACACCCACATGCAGACACTACCATATACGCCCACACTACACATTCACTGTTCCCAACTCATCTCCCTATCCCATTCAGTCTGTGCACTTTCCTTCTTAATTCCTTGTATCTTCTCTTCCCAATGACCCTCAAAAAAAAAAAAAAAAAAAAAAAGTCATACAGCTTTCTTGCCACACTCACACCTTCCAACTCACCCTTACCTTCTGTAGTATCCTCCTGCCCATTCCTACTCCTATGGACCTTTGCACAAGTGCGTATGGGCATCTTGGCCCATTTGTAAACACATTCACTTTTGGTCACACTGGCTCCCATCCATCCCCCGAGCCCTACTTCCTTATTGTCACCCATGTGCCCACTGCCTGCCTCTATTCCCACCTCCCCCTGAATCCCTTTCCCAAGACAGCTTTAACAGAATGAATGGTGTGTACTGTGCAGTTTTGGTTGTTGGACGGAGAAAAGGCCAATAAAGTCTCTGAACTAATATGTCTGCTGCTCTCCTCTTTTAACTGAGTCTGAGGGAGACAGTCCTGTGTATCCCCAATCTTCTTTGAGAAACTGACTTGGTAAGTGAATCAGTCTGGTAGTGGCTGCCCACGGGGTAAAAACATGGGGGCTTTGAAAAAGTGAAGATTTTACTGAATACTTTTATTGAATTCCTATTCTGTGCAAAAGAACAAACAAACAAAAAAATACATAGGTGAATGTCAAGTTCCTACCTAGAAGCAGGAAGAGATTAAATGTCTACCATGTGATAGCAATGTTGGGAAGTATAAGAGAAGTGCTTCTAGAGGGGTTACAGGAATTTAGAAACATAGAGAGGGACTATTTCTGGGTAGGAAGGGTGTTATTTAAAGTGAATGATAATAGGGGCAGCTAGATGAAACAATAAAGCACTGGCCTAGAAGTCAGGAGGACCTGTGTTCAAATCTAGCCTCAGAGATATAATATTTCCTAGCTGTGTGACCCTGGGCAAGTCACTTCATCCTAATTGCCTCACCAAAAATATAATTTATAAAAAAGTGAATGATAGTGGTTTTTCCTCCTTTTGTTCTGCTTTTTCTTGCATAACAACAAATATGTTTAAAAGAATCGCATATATTTACCCTATATCAAATTACTTGCTGTCTTGGGGAAGGGGAAACTGAGGGAGGGAGGAAAGAAAATTTGCAATACCAAGTCTTACAAAAATGAATGTCAAAAATTATCTTTATATATATTTAGAAAAATAAAATACTATTGAAAATTTAAAAATAAATAAAGTGAATGATAGGTAGAAATTCCAGAAGGAGATAAAAGTGTAGAAGAAGAAAGACCTCCATGAAATACTTTTTATAAATGCCATCTTCATTTCCCCTATATTAACCATTTGTGACAGCCAAGGTTGCCACGAAGTCAAAAAATTTGACCTGTTTAGTCTAAAAGATATAAAGGGTAGGGAAAGAATTATGAGCATTCATATTATTTTTGCTTAAAGATCAAATCTAGGTGCCAAACTTCTCAAGGAGATCACCAAAGAGAAAACAGAATTTTGAGTTGGACAAAGCCAAAGAGACATAAGTTTTACAGGGCTCTCACTAAGATGCTGGTTCTCTCAAAGTTTGCAGGACACAAATCCAGGATATTAAGACATTGTTCAGAGGTTGTTCAGGTGGCTACTTTGCTATAGCTCTTCATCCTCCCAGGAAAGTTCTTCCCAGCATCCCCATAAAATGGACTTTTTTTTTTCTTTCTTTTAAAGGAGAAACTTTTCTTCTCAAAATGTCAAGGAAGTCTGAGAAGAGGAGAAAGGGCAAAATTACAAATATCACAGCTGCTTGGCTATAGATTCAGAGACAATTCCTCTGGAAGCCATTTCCTTATAAGAAACAATGGTTAATTTAGACATTCAAAGTAGATGTTCTGGAGTCATCTTAATTTTAACATTTCCAAAACAGAGTTAATTATTCAAATCCCCACTCCATTCCCTTCCCAATCTACCTCTCTATCAAACTTCTCTATTTTGGTCAAAGGCAAAATCATTCTTCCAGGTTCCTAGGTTTTCAATCTTGGCATTATTCTTTTTTTCTCAATAGTATTTTATTTTTCCAAATACTTGGAAAGATAATTTTCAACATTCATTTTAGTAGAATTTGTGTTCCAATTTTTTTCTGCCTTTCTCTCTTACCTCCCCTACCACCAAGATAACAAGCAAACTGACATATATGTACCATACTTTTTACCATAATTCCACATTTGTCATGTTGTGTAAGAAAGATCAGACCAAAAGGGGGAAAAGCCATGAGAAAGAAAAAGCAAGCAAACAACAAAAGATGAAAATACTATATTTGATCCACATTCATTTTCTTTAGTTCTTTCTCTGGTTGCAGATGCCATTTTCCATCCAAAGTCTATTGGAATTGTCTTGGATCACTGCATTGCTGAGTTAAATTTATCATAATTGATCATCACATAATTTTGCTATGATTATGTACAATGTTCTAGTTCTGCTCACTTCACTTGTCTTTCCAGCTTTTCTGAAATCAGCCTGCTCATCATTTTGTATAGAACAATACATATTATTACATACATATTACATACATATCACATACACATTACATACATATTACATTCATATATCTTAACTTATTCAGCCATTGCCCAATTAATGAGTATCCACTCAATTTCCAATCTTTGTCACTACAAAAAGAGCTGCAATATTTTTGCACATGTGGGTCCTTTTCCCTCTTCTAGTATCTATTTGGGATACAGCGCCAATAATAATACTGCTGGGTCAAAGGGTAAGCATAATTTTATAGCTCTTTGGGCTATACTTACAAATTGTTCTCCAGAATGGACGGATCAGTTCACAACTCCACCAACAATGTATCAGTGTCCCAGTTTCTTCCTCCAACATTTATCATTATCTTTTCCTGTCATCTTAGTCTTGGCATTTTTCTACTCAATATTCCTTCATGTCACATTTCCAATCATTTGCCAAATCTTATAATTTCCACCTCAAGTTCTATCTCTATTTGTCCAGTAACACAGCTGTGGCTTCATTGTCATCATCTCTCACCTAGCCTATTGTAATGACCAACTAAGTGGTCCCTACCTAGTCTTGCCTTTCCCTACTCCAATCCATCTTCCACAGACCAGTCAAAGCAATTTTTCTTTAAGCACAGACTTGATCATATCACTTCCCTACTCAAAGTCCAGTGATTTCCTGTTGCTTTTAGGATCATATACAAAGTCATCTGTTGTTTTATAAAGCATTAATAAATTGATTTTCCAGCCTCACCATACATCAATTCCCTTCCCACATTCTTTGATCCAGTCAAACTGAACGTCTCTGTTGCTGATGCATGATACTCCATCTCTCATCTCTGATACTCAGATAAGTATTTATTAAGAACCAATGTAACATTTTGTTACAATAATTAGCTTAGGATAAGCCTAGGGAACAATATAATGGTCTTTAAGGTTCACTTGCTTTTCTTCTTTTTGACTTTAGGGAATTTTAGGTGAAAAGTTCTGAACTATCTGAAGGACTGCATGTATACATGCAACAATATGTATATATGTATGCATGTGTATATGTAAAATTAGTCCCTGGCCTTAGGATGGAAGAGGCAAAATTTGCTTTACAGGAAACAACAGATTTTATTGTAGTGTCTGTAGGTACACAAACATCTATAAAGGAAGCTGATGAAGGAGCAGATCTTTTTTTGGGACTTCTTTCATCCTTGATCCATTGCTCTGAGAATTCTTTTAGAGCCAATGATTCTTTCCCCACCACCACTTAGTCCTCCCTTTGCTTCTTAAAAGAATGCTGGAAATGTCATACTTGCTCTAATTTTTCAAATCCAGACATTCAGAATTCTCTAGTTCTGAGATAGCTGTTGCTTCTTATAAGAATTGTATAGGTATTTCAGATGTTAACTTTTATTCATGGAGTTATACAGGCCTTATTCACACTCAGTTATGCTTGTTTGATTCAATCCAAAAATGTTCATGCCTAATCAGCCAGTCAATAAGCAATTTTTAAGTATCTATTATGTGCCAGACACTGTACTAAGTGCTGGGGATACAAAGAAAGCCAGAAGGCTGTTCCTGATTTCAAGCAGCTCACAATTTGCTGGGAGGGAGACAATATGCAAACAACTATGTATAATCAAGCTAAATACAGGATACATTGGAAATAATAAATAAAAGGGAAGCTTTAGCTACTTGAAGTATCAAGGCTAAAATGAGGTGGTTTCAATCTAACCCTTATATATGGCACTAAGAATATATAGAATAGTAGAAGAAAAAGCCAGTCCTTGCCCTCAAAGAGCATAAATTCTAATTGGGGAGATAACATTTATGTTTGCCCTGGCAAACTGTACCTTTATACTAGTCATCTTCCATTCATGGAATGCATTCCCTATTTACTTCTGCTTCATAGAATTCCTTACCTCTTTTTATAACTCAGCTCAAGTATCACCTCTACAAAGCTTTTAGGGCTCTTTTTTCTTCCTATGTCATTTATACACACATGTATATGTCATATACATATATGTATGTACATACATATATGCATATTCTCCCTGAGCATGGGGATTTTTTCGTATTTGCACTCCCAGCCCCTAGCACAGAACCTGCTGGTGAGCCCTTAATAAACGCTATATTGGTGGAAGAACTCAAGTTTTTGGGGTAAGTGGGTGGAGAGGAATTCTCTCTTATAAGGAGAATTCTTCTTCTTTATCAAAGTATAAAGAAGTGGTAAAGCAAATAATATTTTCCCCAAGTTGCCAACCTGGGGTGAGGAGACTCCTCTTCTCCATGGACCACTCACTGGTATTGTGTCTCACTTTGCAGTGTTGGAAGCCTATACTTCTTAAGCTTTCCTAGAACATGTAGTTGAATAGCCCCATCTTAGACCAATGTTCTTTCCCCAATATTATTCTACACATGTTCTCTTACCCTATTTCCCCTTCAATTATTTTTGCCCCATCTGGAAAAAACAAAAAACAAAAAATAATCTAGTTATGGTTTCAGTGGAGATATGGAGAATGATTTTCTTCAACTGTAAAATGGTGAAAAAATACTTCTACCTTTCAGGGTTGTTATAAGAAAAGTGCTTTGTTAATCTCAAAGCACATAAAAAGGTATATAGTCACTTTATTTCTGGTGGGAAATGGAGGTAAGTAAAGGCCCATTCAGGTTGTACACACTAAGTCCACTAGATGTCACTACTACTGTTCCCATTAAAGTAACTTGTCATCTGAATGGAGGATACTGGGGGAAAAAAGAGGGGAACAGAGTTATGGATTTTTGGAAGAACTCATTTCCCAAACTGCTACTAGGAATTTAACTGTCATCAAAAAAAATTAAGCTATTTTCTGTTTTTCTTTCTTTCTTTTTTTCTTTTTTCTTTTTTTTTCTGTTTTTCCCTTTTCAAATCTCTCCAGATAAAAAGATTTGTTGGGGAGAGAGGGTTGAAACAATTTTTAAAAGCCCTAACCTTGCCAGGGTGAACAGTTACTCTTCTCTCTCCACCTTTTTTAACCCTATGCAACAAACCAAGGCCTTCTGGTTTTGCTGAGAAAAAAAAATTTTAAAAATGCTTAGAGGCTCCCTTATATAAAAAAATGAATAACTAATAAAATAATTAACTGTTTACCTGAGGAGCTACAAATTTATGAAATTTGAAGAGAAGTTTGATACTGCTCCTAATACAATCAGAATAAAAGTAAGAACCTGGTGTTGGTCTGAATATAGACCAAAGGTTAGTCTAACTTATCAGATGAAGATGAAATCTTAAGAAATATGCTTGTACTCAAGAGTCCTGGTCTACCACCCATAGTAATCCCACCTTCTTTTCTACCTGGCTGTATTTAATTTAACATGTATTCACTGGCTGATTGTGCTTCCCGGAACCATCAAGTTGTCCTTCCATTACCTTATTGTTGATGAGGACCCACATGGTATCTTTATATTCAGTTCTAGAGGTTCCAATATTTGTAAGAGGAGGAAGATGTGGAGGGAATAAAAGGAGAAGGTAGAGATTAAAGGAGTTGACTTTATTTTGTCTAGAGAAGAAAAATATATGCAATATATTCTGAAAGGTTAACCCTGTATGTATTAAGCACCATTCAGGACAGAGCAAGGGGATCAAGGCTTAAAGGACTACAGTAAAAGAGATGATGGAAAACCTGAGAAAGGACTTCTGAGAACATGATGTTCGAAAGATTGGAATTGAATTGAGGAATGGTAGAGAAGTCACAGAAATACCTAAGAGTATAGCTAGTTGAAAAATAAGATGTTCTGAACTGAGCTAGGACAGCTAGGTAGCGCAGTGAATAGAGAGCTCAGGCCAGGAGTTGGGAAAACTCATCTTCCTGAGTTCAAATTTGGCTTCAGACCCTTATTAGTTATGTGACCCTAGGCAAATCATTAAACCTGTTTGCCTCAATTTCCTCATCTGTAAAATAAGCTGGGTCAGGAAGAACTTGATTGAACTGACAACAATAAAATCTGAGCTGAGCCCTCTCCACAAATGGAGCATTTAAAATTAATGGCCTCACTCTCCAATCAGAAGAGCAAAGATAGTGATGAAGTAGAGTACCAAGGCTGATGGGATCTTGTAGGATAATAAAAATTTCTCAATAATGAACTTCCTGGGAGGCTGCAGAAAAGTATTAGTAGTTGCAAAGTAGGTAAGAAATTAGAAGGATGCATTTCCGGCCATCTAGGGGAGGGGTGGGGACTAGGGGGGAAAAATTTGTAACAGAAAGCTTTGTAAGGGTCAATGTTGAAAAATTACCCATACATGTTTTGCAAATAAAAAGTTTTAATTTAAAAAAAAAGAAATTAGAAGGATTCAAAAAATCAAATGTGTAGGTACAAGTTGAGGGAAAGTGTAGTTAGATAACAATTTATATATGAAACGATCTCAGTTATAGTGAACTAGCTCAGTATGAATCCATTTATGTTATGTGCATGTAAAAACTAACCAACCAATTAATACCCTATTAGACCACATTGAGAGCCTAAATATATATCCAGAATGAGGGAAGTGGTGATCCTTATATCAATTCTGCCATATCTTGAATATTGTACTCAAGTCTAAATAAGCTCCTTATCTTAGAAAGGATATTGACAAAACGGAGAGAGTCCAGGAGAAACCAACCAGGAAGGGGAGGGTACTGGAAACCATGATACATAGGATTAGTTGGAGGAAGTGGAGATGTTTATTTGGTGAAAAGAATGCTTGGGGCGGAGGCAATGTGCATGTGTGTGTGTGCATGAATGTCATGATAGCTATCAAGAATACGTAAATAGCTGTCATGTGGAAGAAAGGCATCCTTTGAGTCAGAAGATTTGGATTCATGTGCTGCTTTTGACACATACTGATACTATGTCAGACTTCACTGGAATTTAAGTCAATTAATCTCTGTGTCCCAAGCAATTCTTTGACGAGAAACTACAGAAAAAGGTGCCCATCTGCCTTGGTAGGAGGACTTTAGGTTTCAGGGTCTGGCACTTAAGTGTTGATTGCTTGCTTGCTTGTTCCCCGGACAGGGAACATCTCAATAAAATAGTAATAACAATAATAACTAAGGAGAAGGGGGATTAATCTGGTTGTCTCCAAAGACATAAAGCAGCGGGTGGAAGTGGTAGAGAGGAAGATTTAGATTTAAAATTAGGAAAAACTTTATAACAAGTAAACAATCTTCAAAAGTGGGATGATCTGCATAGAAAGATAGTGGGTGTCACTTTACAGTAAACTTTCAGGCCAAGTCTGGATGATCACTTAGTGGAGGTATTGTAGCAAGGATTCTTGCTTAAGTATGAGCCGCACTGCATGGCCTTTGGGTTTCCTCTCAGCTCGGAGATTCTCTGGAACATCATGATCCTGGCAGGAGCCATCATCTCTGTCGTCATGACAACAGGCGCTTGGCCACAAGGTGTTTGCGGGGTTAAGCTCGAAGTCCAGTTCTCTTTTACATTTTTGTTCCCGCGAGAAAGTGATTGAAGTTGGTTGGGGTGAGAGGAGGGAGGAGAGGGTGATGTGTGAGAGGAAAGGGCAGTATCCATCTCACACAGTCCTTTCCCCCGCTCCTACTTCCTCTTCTTTTAGGAGGAAACCCGCGACCTCAACAACATGGCGGCAGCGTTCCCTTCACCTCCGTCATTCCGCAAGGAGGTAGGCCTTGGTAGAAGCGCATGCGTCCAACAATCCTCGGCTCCATTCCCTCCTCCTTCCTTTCCCCCAGCTCCATTTTGTTCGCGGACGCTGGGGACGGTGGGAGGGGATCTATTTCCGGGTTGGCAAAAGGGGCGGTGGCGGTGAGAAAGGGTGAGAGAGAGAGAGAAAGAGAGAGAGAGAGAGAGAGAAAGCTGAGAGGACCGGACAAGGCCGGAGCAGCGACGGCGGTGGCAAAGAAGGAGAGCAGAGGCTCTCGGAGCGGCGGCGGCCCGAGTGCGAAGGGACTGGGGCAGTTGGGCCCCGGAACTGAGGTGACCCGCGGAGCTGGAGGTGGGGGAAGGGAGGGGGTCGTGGGGGAGGGGCTTGAGGAGAGATGGGATAGGGGCGGGGCCTAGAGAGTCTTTTCCCGAGGGCTGGGGGTGGAGGGGGAAGGGCTGGGAGAGTGCGGCTACTTGTGTAGGGGGCGGGTAGGGAGCGGAGGATGGAGACTGGGGGTGGGGGAGTGGAGGTGGCAAAGAGGGGGAGGGAGCGAGCCCTGGAGGGCGGGGTGATGGAGTAGGGAAGGGATCTGTGCCGGAGGATTAGGGAGGACTTCTCTCTTCTTCTCCGTCCTCTTTCCAGACCTTTCCCCCACCTCCTTCGTGGGGTCCGGGGAGTCTGTGTCAAGTGACATCCCACAAGGCTGCAGGAAGACAGCGTTTCAGGGCGAAAGTTGGCAGCTTGGAGGAAAGGCAGTGGGGAGGTTGCTGGAAGGAGTGTTGGGGAGAAGTAGTGTGGATGGGGAGCGGGGTTAGGGGCGGCGATCTGCCTTGAGTTTAAGATTGGTGGGCTCGCTAATGAAGACAGCTGAAGCTGGGGCCCGGGGTGGAGTTGGAAAGGGTAAGGAGGAACAGGAGTACCGAGAGAGTTAGTCCAGACCGACAGTCCACTGGCTTTAAGGGATACTCCTGCTGTGTTGCCAGGCAGTCAGCCCCCGAGCACTTATGAAGCGCTAAATGAGCGAGTACTCACTGCTAAGAGAAAGGTTAAAAACAAAGAAAAAGATCTGGGTGTGTGGGGGGGTCTCTCCCCTCCTGAAACTCATATGATAATGGAGGCAGCATGCAAATAATTATGAACAAGTAGGATAGATAGAGTGCAAGTGGAAGGTCGGCACTGGTGGGATTGGAGCAGTCTTGAAGGTAGCCAGGGAAGCTAGGAACAAAGCCAAGAGCGGAGAGCATTTCCAGGCAGGGGGCTCGGTCTCTGCACAGGGTGTTGTGAGATGGCCAGTCCCGTGTGAGGAATAACAAACAGGCCACTTGTAGCTGGATGGTAGAGTTGCTGGAGGCGATTCAAGTGTTAGGTAAAAAGAGGCACTGTGTGAAGGGATAAGGATTTGAGAAAGGCCAAAACAGCCTGTTCCTTTAAGGAACTTAAATTTCTAATGAGGGAGACAAAAGTAAATAAATCTAGGGGGCTTGTATGTATAGAGTAGATGAGAGATGACCCTTAAGAGGGAATCCTAACCAACTTTTATATAGAGGTTTAAGTGTATTGTCTCATTTGAGCTTCATATTAACCTTGTGAAAAGATTAAATAAATTTATGTATTTGTCTGTCCAGTTGATAAGTTAGGGCAAGAACTGTTTTATTTTTGTCATTTTTATCGCTTATGCTCAGGAGTGCCTTGTGTCTGGTACATAAAGCTGGCATTTGTAAATGCTAGTTGATTAGTTACTTGTCCTTAAACACATAGCTAGTGAAGTGTCAGAGGTGGCATATCTGGTGACTTTTCCCAGTACAATCCTCTAAACAACTTTAAAAGACTTCAAATGGAATTCTGAGTTCAAAGCTCTGTCAGCTATAATTAAAATCTGAGCAGAAACTAAAGTGTGTTCTTGAGATGTCTCTCCCCAACTTGTGTTCAGGCTGCTATTTGGTCCCCTGAATATCAAGGGTTTGGGTAATAACCTGTTTCTGGGGGTCTACAAAAGGGTTCATGGGTTTTCAGATTCATTTCAAATTTCAAATCACCTTTGATTTTGAGGCAAGGCATGGAACTTGTCATACTTCAGATTTTAATCTAGGGCTCTCTTCATAGGTCTTGTTTGTTTTTAGTCACTTAAAACATTTTAACATTTATAGTTGTCCACTGTTTTCCTCTTAACTTCCTTGAGAGACAATTAAAGAAAAGTGATATTTTTAAAGTATTGGGCCTGTTGACCAGAAGTCATAAAATTAATAGACATCTTCTGAGAGGTATTATGGTGCCCTGTAGACAAATTTGACTTCCTGATTTTTCTTCTTTAGAGACTTAGCTTTTCTTTTGTTTCTTCTTATTTGAATACTATCCCATTGGTGAGCTTTAGAAGATTTGTTACAGAAAGCCCTCTCTGCCCTTTAGCATACTTATTTTTTGTATGGTATTAGAACATTGTTTACCTCAGTGATTATCTGGCAATGATGAAGAATATGATGCCCATGTGGAGACCCAGAATAATAAATTATCAAGATGGTTTAAAGAATAGAATTTATGTATGTTGGGGAGAGAAATGTGATACTGTCATTCTCAGCCTCCAGAGACTGTGTTTTAAGTCAGTCTTTGCTTGAATATTCATGAGCTAGCCCATGAAGGCTAGCCCTTTTTAATTTTCCTTTTGTTTTTCCTTTGTTTTTGGTTGACAGAGTGATCTGGTACCCTTGGGGGTCTGTTTTCCTAGTGTTCTGAAGCTATCCTGAACTTGATGGGCTGGAGGTTCTAGGTGTTCAGCAGCCCCAGACCTCATTGACACCCCTCCCCCCCCCCATGGCGAGCTGGAGGTTATGAAGAGAGGACACAGTTATTCAGAGGTAAAATCAGTTCTAATCTTACTGTACATTCATTTTACCTGTAGCTAATCTTTCCTTTTTTCTTTGTCAAGAACAAGTTCAGAGTGTACAAGTCAAGCTTTCACAGAGTGAATTCACCTTATTCCTTGTCATATTTCCCTATTTCTCTGCGGGAGGAGGACAGGTATGGCAGCAGATTACATAGTAGTAGCCTTCTCTATTTTAGTCTCCTGGGGACATCTTCTCTGTGACTTGGTTTGATACCACAAGACTGAAAAGAACCTTGATTTACCAAAAAGGGGATGGAAACAAACTGAACTCCTTTCCCTTGGCTTGGAAAATGGATGTTGTCAAAGGGAAGAATAGCTGCAGACATGCAAGCAGAAACCTCAAAGTGGGGACTAATAGTTTGGCACAATGCATCCCTTAGCCAAATAATTTCTTTTCATCTCCTGTCATGGCTGTGATCTCCTCAAAGTACCCAGCAGAACTTGGCTGACTTCAGATGGATGCACTGCCCAGCTTTGGAAGGTGTATGCTTGGGACTGAAAGAGTGAGGTGGAGGGCGAATTGATGTTGAAAGGGAGACTTGTTGGCAGCTCTGAGAGCTGCTTTGAAGGAAAGAAATCAGTATCCTGTCCTAGGATCCTTGACTTCTTTCTTCAAAGTTGATCTTAACTAGTGGCTTAAGTACAGATTGATTACTTTGAAATTAATAGAGAAGCATTTTGAAAGAAGCCTGGTAGAAGTTGTATTTTATCTCCTAATTTTGGAGTTGTTTTGAGTGATCAGAAGTACAGGTATCAGGTATACTTCTGAGATTTTTTTTTTGAATTTTTTAAATAATATTAGCTTTTTATTTTTCAAAATACATGCAACAATAGTTTATAACACCCACCCTTGCAAAACCTTGTCTTCCAAATCTCCCTTCCTTTCCTCCCTTCCCTAGACAGCAAATAATTCAATAAACATGGACAATTCTTCTAAACGTATTTCCACATTTATCATGCTGCACAAGAAAAATCAGATCAAAAGGGGAAAAAATGAGAAAGAAAAAACAGGCCAACAAATGAACAAAAACGGTAATCTCTATGTTGTGATCCACATTCAGTCTCCATAGTTCTCTCTTTGGTTGTAGATGACTCTTTCCATCATAAATCTATTAGAATTGGGGCAGCTAGGTGGTGAAGTGGATAGAGCACTACCCCTGAAGTCAGGAGGACCTGAGTTCAAATCTGGCCTCAGACACTTAACACTTACTTCCTAGCTGTGTGACCCTGGGTAAGTCACTTAACCCCAATTGCCTCAGGGGGGCAAAAAGTCTATTAGAATTACCTTGAATCATCTCATTGTTGAAAAGAGCCAAATCCATCACAATTGATCATCACATAATCTTGTTATTGCTGTGTACAATGTTTCTTGGTTCTACTTACTTCACTCATCAGTTCATGTAAGTCTTTCCAGGCTTTTCTGAAATCAAGCTGCTCATCACTTACAGAAAAATATTCCTGGGGCAGCTAGGTGGCGCAGTGCATAGAGCACCAGCCCTGAAGTCAGGAGGACCTGAGTTCAAATTTGGCCTCAGACACTTAACAATTCCTAGCTATGTGACCCTGGGCAAGTCACTTAACCCCAATTGCCTCAGCAAAAAAAAAAAAAAAAAAAAAAAAAATTATTCCTTTACATTCATAAACCATTCAGCCATTCCCCACCTGATGGACAACCACTTTCCAGTTCCTTGCCACTATAAAAAGGGCTGCTACAAATATTTTTGCATGTTTTGGTCCTTTTCCCTTTTTTTTTTTTATGATCTCAGTACACCCAATAGAGACATTGTTGGATCAAAGGGTATGCATAGTTTTATGGCCCTTTGGGCATAGAGATTGTTTAGCATGCTGTTCTAAGATCTAAATGTAGTACACTGAAATTCCTTCTGCCAGTGTCTCAGTATATAGGCAGATTAGATTGTAGACAATTTGTTTTTTCTTTTTTTGCTTTTTGCTGAGCTAGTTGGGGTTAAGTGACTTGCCCAGGGTCACACAGCTAGGAAGTGTTAAATGTCTGAGGCCAGATTTGAACTCGGGTCCTCCTGACTTCAGGGCTGGTGCTCTATCCACTACGCCACCTAGCTGCCCCTGTTTTTTCTTTAATAATTAAAATAATTTATTTTAAAATTTAGCATAAACCGTCATGAAAAATTCAGAGTTCTTAATAGTTTTTTTAAAAAATGTACAGGTTCCCCAATTTCTCAGTGATATTCATTCATTATCCTGCTTCTTATCATTTCACTTCATCCAGTGTTGTTGGTCTTTTAAGATTATTTGGGTTTGTTGTTGAGTCATTTCAATTGTGTCTGAAATTTTTTGTAACCTCATTCGATATTTTCTTGGCAAAGTTTGGACTGATTTGCCATTTTCTTCAGCTCATTTTACAGATGAGGAAACTGAGGCAAACAGGGTTAAGTGACTTCCCCAGGGTCACACAGGTAGTAGGTATCTGAGGTTGGATTTGAACTCACAAGGATGAATCTTCCCAGTGCTCTGTCTACTACATTGTTTTGTTCAGCATTATTTGGTTATCAGTATGGAATTCAGGCTGTCCATACATGACTGGACTACCTCCTTTTCTGAACTTAAATCTCCTGGATGGTTTCCTTTATGATATTTCCCAGTCATTGTTGATAATATGCTTATTTATATTTACCATATGGTTTTTCATTATTGCCCAGTTTTGAGTCTTTGAACGTTGTAATGTTCCGTAATTTATATCTGTAACATTGCCAAAAAAATATTTGGAATCTAAATGATAGGTTTTTGTTTTAGCAGTTTAGGATTATTGAACTCTGTTTTGTCAAATGTCATGCAGTCTGCTTCTTTCCCCCACAAATTTTCTTTTTCCTATTCAATTCTGAACCCAGCCCTGTCTTAGATGTATTTAGTAAAATGGCCCAACTTGGTGGGTTGGCCATCCACTTGAAAATCACATCTAGACAATAGGCATTTTTCATCCACTTTATTGTTTTTTTTGTGAATTGTTGGATCAAACTCTTTGGTGTTATTGTGTATATCATTAAAGAAGATAGGAAAGAAGAAAGAATGGAAGAAACAAGCATTTATTGATAAATGCCTGCTATGTGCTAGGAACCGAACTAAGGGCTTTACACATCTCATTTTATCCTCACAACAAGCCTTAGAAGTAGATTCTGATTATTATATTTTATATTTAGAAAAACTGAGGCAGACAGGTTAAGTGATTTGCCCAGGATTACAGTGTCCGAGACAGAATTTGAACTCGGGTCTTCTGACTCTAGGCCCAGGACTCTGTTCACCTTGCCATCTTGATGTAATCAGAACTATATTATCTGCAAATAGGGCTTTTCCACGTATAAGGAATCCATTTTCTATTTGGACTCTGTCCAGTTTAGTGGCATATACCTTCCTGTATGTATCTTTTGTTAATAGAAGAACCCCTTCTTCAGATAACTCTTGAAGGGGCTCCTCTATTAATATCACGTCATAAAATTGAAAGTTATTTCCACTAAATTAGACAATATTTATTGAACAGAATCCAAATGCCAAATGTATGCATTGGAAAAGAGCCTTAAAATTTACATTTTGTTTTACTGATTGAAATGCTTTTTTGTAATTAACAAACACAGTAAGAACTTGTAGACTTTGTATTTTTGAGATTTGGCCTGCTATGAAGAATTTGTTTAAAAACCTTGCTTATTTCTTCTTGTTTACGTCAAAGGTACTCTGGATACTTTTGTAGATCATCCTCATAAAGTTTTATAGAGAATAGAAAGTAGGCACATGGGAGAGTTGAATTCTCTCAACCTTTAAAATTTAACTCAGATGCTTCACTTCCATTACCATCTCTTGTCAATCTTCCTAGCGGTCCTCCTCCTCTCTTCCCTATTTCCCCCACTCCCAAAAAAACCTCTTTTACCTATCTTAGTTTGTATTTGGTATATTTTATCTATTTTTTTTTTTGTCCTGGGCGGGGCGTTTGCCGTGGGGATGATGGTATTAAAATAATTCCTTGTCATTCTGGGATGTATTTTTTAAGAACTGGGATTTATTTTTATCTTCAGTATGTAGAACAAAGCTTTGCATCTAGTAAGCACTTAATAAATATTTATTTAGCTGAATGAAATAGAAATGTTGATACCCATTCTCTGTGATGTATCTGACTTTGATAAATGGAATATCAGGAAGTTTATTGTAAGTGATTATCAATTCACAGTGTTGCAGAAAAAATCCAGAAATAAACATTAATACTAGTATTATATTCATTTAGCCAGAAGCCATTTAATATTAATACTCAAGGTTTTTTAGTTTGGAGATATGTCCATACTGGCATATCCTTCATACCCTCCAACATAATTCTCTGCCCCAACATGACATCAGGTAATATTTATAGGATTCTTATACCAGGACAAGATCACAATATGTAAGAATACAGTTTGGGTGAATATTCCAGAATAATTGAGTACTGATCCCATTCTCTTCTGGCTCCCTCTTCTCCTTCCTTAAATAAACCGAGGGACTTTTTGGGACCTTCTTCCTTTGAGGGGTATATCAGTCCTTCTTCATGAAAGAGAAGAGACTGACCTTAGATGGGTGGATAACCAAGTGTCTCTGAGGTAAGGAAAGCAATGATGTAAATAAGAGAAGAATTCCACTTTGTTAAAAGGTTAGGTTGCCACTGTAGATGAGAGAAAAATTTTAGTTTTTGTTCTACCCATTTTTAGGTTGGAGAAATAAGTTGTGTACAAATGAGATTTTTTTCATATGTTTGCACAAGAATTTTAAAGATTTTGAGATTTTCCTAATCTGCCTTTCACAGTTTTTCTTAGGTTTGGTGCTGTAGAAATATGGTAGCAGGAGATTTTTATCTAGCATTATATGTAATTGCAAAAAAATTGAAATAATCTAAATGTGAAATAAAATTAGACAGTTATTAAATTGTAATTTAATACAGTGGAATGCTGTAATTAAGGTTGGCAGGTATGAGGAATACAGAGAAATCTGGAAAAATTTTTATGAAAAAGCTTTTTGATATAGAGTTCTGATTTCATTGGTGTAGGGAACAACTCGTGAGGAAATTCTTTCCACCAATGTAGATGAATAGTTAGTTGTTGCTTATTTCTTGAGAGATGTATAGGATGCTGAAAGCTTAAGTTATTTACCCATGGATCAGAATTTCCAGTATGTGTCAGGAGTCTTGATCCACACACAGGTGTGAAACGTACGTAAAGATAAAGGAACACAGGTCTTCTGACTTCAAGATCAGCTGATACTTTATCTACTAAGCTGAAGTGCCTCTTATAATGAAATAATGCAAAGTGGGAAAACCAAAGGCTTGAACTAGAAAAATGGAGTTACACATTAAAATCAAATGAGGAAACTGAGAATGAGGGCCAAGGTGAATTGGAGTAACTATCAGAGTATTATATTTTATACAATGTTATTAATTGAATTTTTATTTTTTGAAATTTTTATTTCTAATCATGCTCTTTTAGTCCTTTCATACATGGCAGGTTTAAACTATGAAAATTCTTAGGATCTGTGACACTTAAGAAGCACTTTCTCTGGGATTTGGGAACTGCTAATTTGTCATTTTCTGCTGGTTAAGGAACAGAAAATCTGCTTGCTTCTAGGGAATATTCATTGTTTATTTGTATTCCTCATGAGGCTAGTAAGAGAGCACAGATGTTCATGTTATGAATTGGTGGATATGATATTTTATCTTAGGCCAAGCATATAGTAAGACATGTTTTAACTACATGTTGGACATGCAAAAGAATGAGCAAGCAGCTCAAAGACATTATTGTTTGGAATACATAAAAGCCAATTTTTTTTTGGGGGGGGTAAATATATTGCTTTTTTGAAGTCACTGTCATTGTGTTTCTGAGTCCTGATGGAATGAATTGATTTCCTACCTCTTTTTTAAAGAATCTGTTATTTTACTGGTTTTTTTTCCTTTATAATTCAAAGTTTACTGGATTTAATAGCCTAGTTCCTAACTGTCATTAATGAAAATGTACAAATTTTCCCAGCTCTTCAGTAGTGGAAAGTATTTATGGTGCTAGTGGCTTCAAGGTATTGAAAACAGAAAATCAAATAACAGAGCTATGCCTTTCCTTGTCAAAGTATTCTACTCTCTAAGTAGTTTGGGCCTCAATATTGACATAATATGTAACAGTCCATTCTGTGTAAGGAAGCATCTTCCTTCTTCATTAACATATACTGTAGTTATTTTACTTTATTTTTGTCAAACCTTATCAAAAAGGAGGCTGCCATTAAGTAGTTTGCATTCACATCTAGCTGATTTTCATAGGCATTTTTAACTCTGATCTTTGAATATTACAATGAATGAAGAAACATTTATTTAGGGGCTGAAGAGTAACAGTATTTCTAGATTGGAGTTATAACAGTCCTCTATGAATAGTGATTTGGGATTCATCTGCTTCCTATTAGTTTTCTACCCAATCAGCACAGTTTCTTGGATCTTCTAAAGGTGTTGATTCACAATATATAAAAATGAGTGAGCGCAGTAACCTAGTGTTTGATTAACTGAAAGATCGTAACTATTGAGGCAAAAATTCACTATTAGACAAAAAACTATTAGGAAATATAGAAATTAGTCTGGCAGAAATTAGGTATAGACCAACATCTAACCCTGAATACGAAGATAAACTCAAAGTGGGTATATGTATCAGTTAGACATGAAGGGTGATGGAAGCAAATTAGGGGAACTTGAAAGAAATTATCTGTCAGTTCTATGGGAAGAATTTATCAAACAAGTTCTTGAAAGGCAAAATTAATAATTTTTATTACTTAAAGTTTAGCACAAACAAAACCATTGTAATCAAAATTAGAAGAAAGTCAGAAACTGGAAAAACATTTTTTTTTTTTTTTTTTACAAATATCCCTAATAGAGGTGTCATCTCTCAAGTATGTAGGGAATTAAAGCCAGATTAGGGGGAGGGGGAAGAGCCCAATTAAGTGGCCAGTCTTCAGAGGAAGATATCAAAGCTATCATTAATCATATGAAAAATGCTGTAATTCACTAATAATTAGAGAAATGCAAATTAAAACAACTCTGAGGTCCTACTTCATACCCAGCAAATTGGCTAACATAACAAAAGGAATGTGGCAGATGATGGAGGGGATGTGGGAAAATAGGTACACTAATTCATTGTTGGTAGAGCTGGAAGCTACTCCATTCTGGAGAATAATTTGCAACTATGACCAAAATGGTATTTTCTTTGTGCATACCTTTTGACCCAGCAATAACACGGCTAGATCTGTATTCCAAGGAAATCAAAGAAAAAGGAAAAAAGATCTTTACGTACAAAAATATTTATAGCAGCTCTTTTTATGATGGCAAAGAATTGGAAGTTGAGGATATACTCATTGATTGGGAAGTGGCTGAACAATGGTATATGATTATGATGGAATACTATTGTTCTATAAGAAATTACGAAGGACTTGGTTTCAGAAAAACTTTGGAAGACTTGTATGAACTAATGCAATGTGAAGTGAGAAAGCTAGGAAAACAGTGTACACGGTAATAGCAATATATATTTTTTCCTTTTTGCTGAGGCAATTGGGGTTAAGTGACTTGCCCAGGGTCACACAGCTAGGGAATATTAAGTGTCTGAGATCAGATTTGAACTTAGGTCCTCCTGACTTCCGGGCTGGTCCTCTATCTACTGTACCACCTAGCTGCCCCCAGTAATAGCAATATTGTAAAAAAAGATAACTGGTCATGTAGTGACTTACCACAATTGCAAAAGATTTGTGATGGAAAATGTCTGTCTCCAGATAGAGAACTGATGAACTCAAGGTGCAAATTAAAGCAAATTTTTTGCTTTCTGTATTTATTCTTTCTTTTTGGGGGGGAAGGGGAAGAGAGAGATATGAGGGGACATGGCTAAATTGAAAATGTTTTGCATGACTTATGTATGATGGCTATCATTTCTTGCCTTCACAATGAGGGGGAGAGAAAATTTGGAACTGAAATTTTTATTTTATTTTATTTTTCCAAATACATGTAAAGATAGTTTTCAATATTCATTTTTGTAAATGTGTTCTAAATTTTTCTTTCTTTCTTCCTTACTTCTCTCTCCAAGACAGCAGCAATCTGATATAGGTTAAATAAGTGCAATACTTTTTTAAAAATAGCTTTTTATTTTTCTAAATACATGCAAAGATAGTTTTCAACATTCACCTTTGCAAAGCCTTATGTTCCAAATTTTTCTCCTTCCCTTAGTAAGCAATCCAATATAAGTTAAACTTGTAATTCTGAACATATTTCCATATTCATCATGTTACACAAGAAAAATCAGATCAGAAGGTGAAAGGAAAAAAAAATGAGAAAAAAACCCCAAGAAAACAAACAATAACAACAACAATAAAAAGTGAAAATACCATGGTACTTTGATCCACATTAGTCTCCATAGTTACTTTCTCTCTCTGGATGAAGATGGTTCTTTCCATCACAAGTCTATTATAATTGCCTTGAATCACCTCATTGTTGAAAAAAGTCTGTCACAGTTAATGATCACATAATCTTGTTGCTACTGTGTATAGTATTCTAGTGGTTCCACTCACTTCATTTAGCCTCAGTTCATGTAAGTCTCTCCAGGCCTCTCTCAAATCATCCTACTGATCACTTTTTTATAGAACAGTAATATTTCATAACATCCATATACCTTGACTTATTCAGCCATTCCCCAACTGATGGGCCTCCACTTAGATTCCTGGTCCTTGTCACTGCAAAAAGGGCTGCCACAAACATTTTTTGCACATTTGGGTCCTTTTCCCTTTTTTATCATCTCTTTGAGGTACAGACCCAGTAGTGAGACCACTGGATCAAAGGTATGTAATTTTATAACCCTTTATGCATAGGAAATAAAAGTTTTTTTAAAAATAAAGTTAGGAAGGGAAAAATACATGTGTGAAAAAAATCTTGGCTGTTGTTTTTTTCAGCTATTTAATTGAAGTTTGGCCTAGAAGGAGGATTCTTTATGCTTTGGCTGATTTTAACTGACTGGTCTAGAAATCCTCTTCCTGTTTGCTTTTTACTAGAGTAGATTCTTGGAAAGTGTCTGAGTTCTGGTTATACCAGGTGTGCAGCAAATAGCATCATGGACGCCACTTCTATATATATTTTTTCTTTTCTAGATATTTTATTGAAGATACTTTTTATGTTGCAGTTATTACCCTTCACCCATTCTCCACTAGAAACCTTTGTTATAAGTAATAGATCAGTGAACCAATCACTAATCATTTATTAAGTACTTATATATCAGACACTGTGCTAAACCTTGGGCTTACAAAGAGAAACAAAAATAAGAAAGAATTGAGCAAAATGAAAGAACTTATTGACTGTGTCTGAAAGTATGGACCTAATTGCCCATTTCTATTAAAGCTGAACTTCAGCTGATGGCATGAGGACTGTGTGTGATGGCTTTTTTATGTATCTGATTATTTTAGGGTCTTTTCTGCCCTTCGTAACTCAGCTGGCAATAAGTTTTGTATTACCTATAATTTCTAAAATTTGGTCTGTTTGAAACTACTGAAATGTTAATATCTCTAGAGAAAACTTCTCAAAGCCATTTAATACCTCTTTCTCTAGTGACCTGGAACGTGAGGGTGAGGGAGAGCTTTGGGCCGAGGCCACCTGGTGATTATCCAAATCTGGAGAGTATCCTAATTTAGATTAGATATCTCTCTATATTCTTATTTTTCCTCTCCTATCCATCTTACTGATCATCCTTAGTAAATATTAGCCTTCACTTTCAAGTCAACTATTTCTTGGAGTGATATGGGTGTAGAGGAAGTTTTGTTTGTGAACATATAAAAAGATAGTACCTTTTAATTCATTCCAACATTCAAGAATCTGAGATGAGAGAAATTAGATCCAGGCTTTGCCAACAGATATACCAATAATTACATCTTATTTATGCAAGTTCTTTCTGTGAGATGGTGGAAGCTTGGTTAAAAAAAATTAGGGTGTTCTGTCCCCATTTGAGATTGAGAAATTTATTTTTGTCATAAAGCTGTGTGTGTGTGTGTAATCTATTTGGGAATGAGTAGCCTCAAGATTTTTCTATAAAACAAATTAAAAAAGAAATGGCACAATGATTTCATAAGCATTTTTGCATTTTTATGCTGTAATTTTTTTTTATGTATGAAAGAAAAGAGATTTTTATAAATTCTGTTTTTTTCTTCCTTCTGTTTCCTTGTCTCAATTAGCCAACAAGCTTAAGCACCTTCTATGTTCCAGGCACTGGGGATACAATTACAAAAAAATGAAACAGTCCTTCCTTAAAAAAAGCTTATATCCTAATGGGAAAGAAGTAAATAAATAACAAATGCAATATAATTGTAAAGTGAGCCAAAACAAAGTAATTAAATACCAGGTAGCTTGAGAGGAAAGGTACTAGTAGTTGCTAGGGTTGGGGAAGGGAAGAGGAAAGGCTTTGTGCAGATGATAAACATCATCTTAAAGGCCGGGTGGAAAGAAGGAATTGGAGTATGTTTCAAGCCTGTGGGATGACTGGTGTAAAGACCCAGAGATAGGAAACGTGTTCTGTGTGAGAAACAGAGTGTGGGAGAAGTAATGTTCACTGAGGCTGGTAAGGATGGTTGGGACCAGATTGTGAATTTTAAAAACTAAACATCGAAGTTTATATTTTATCTTAAGAGATTGTAGGAAGCCACTATGTTGGATTGAGTTGGGAGTCAAATGTGGTTAAGGAATATTATTTTGGCAATAATATGTAGGCTGGATTAGAGTTGTGAGATACTTGAAGCAGGGATATCAATTAGGAGTTTGTTGAAATAATCTAGATCAGAGATGATGAGAGCTTAAATTACAGAGGGAACTATGTGAATATTTATGAAGAGAGAACCACAGGATTTCCTCTCCACTCCCTTTCTAAGGATTTTGAATTTAAGTACTAATAGTGGGAATAATATTTATGCATTTATTCCTATAGGCACAACCAAAATTACTACAGTACTGTTTTTTGTTTTTGTTTTTTTTAGTTTTATTGTTCCCTTTTGTGTTTATATTATGGTTATTTCTGGGATTACTCTTCCCATTCCACTTCGCTTCCTTGTGACAAAATAACAATTAAGAAAAAAGATCTGTAATGATTTCATCTCACACTGTATGTGATTGATATTCTTTCTAAGGAAGACCGTAAGTTCTTAACCTTTTTGTGTCAAGATTCCTTTGGTAGTCTGGCAAAGCCTAAGAATTCTATCTCAGGTTCAATCATACTTTAAAAAAACAAAACAACAACAAAAAAAAAACCGTAATAGAAGGAAATGGTAAATTTCAGATAAAGATTAGAAAAGCTAAAATTGTAATTTTTTTCCCCTCTAATTTTATATATTTTTTCCCTCTTTTCCCTCCCAACATATCCATAGATCCCAGATTAAAAACTCCTATAATCTTCTTTGCCTTTCTTGCCTCAAGGGAGGAAGGAATTAGACTTTATGTTCATTCTTCAGGACTTTGCATTGGTTTTTAAATTATTTAGAGCTCCATTTTCTTTTAGATGCTCATTTTTATTGTTACTGTCTTTTTGTTCTTTTGGTTTTGTTAATTTTGTTCTTCATTGGCTAATCATTTCTCTGATTTCCTAATTTACCACGCAATAATATTTCATTTATATTTATATACTATAGTTTTTTCAGGTGTTATCCACTGAAGGCACCCTTTTTGTTTCTTTCTTTGATTTCCTTGATGCATATGTTTTGTGATGTAATCATTGAATCAAAGGGCAAAGGGAAAGCTTTGGCACTTTTCTTGAATAATTCCTAATCAGTATCCATAATGGTTGGACCAAGTTACAATTATACCAATAATGTATTAGTGTTTCTGTCTTTATAGCTACTCCTCCTAGAATTGACTATTTTCATTTTTGTTATCTTTGCCAACTTGCTTGATAAATGAAACCTCAGAAATGTTTTCATTATCATTTTACTTATTAATGTTAGGGAGCATGTTTTCATGTAATTATTTAAAATTCACATTTTTTTTTGAAAATTTCTTACTTCCGTGTAGTCATTTAAAACTTATATTTCTTTAAAAACTTCATATTATATACTTTGACTATATTTTAGAGAATGACTTCTGGTGTTATTTGCATGTTTCTGCATTACTTAGGTGTATTTCTTAGTATACTTTTTATTGGTGATATTTAATGCAAACATTTTTCCAACTCAATTTGTCATATTAAATTTTCATTAAAAATTTTCAGATTTTATGTTGTTATACTTATTTATCTGTTTTGACTTTTATGGACTCTGTCCCGTATTTGGTTACAAATTTATCATATGCTTTTTTTCCATGAAGCAAAATGTCTTTTACTAAGAAAAAGTTTGTTATCTTTTATCAAGTAGTTTTAGAGCTTGAATGAAATCTGTCTTAACCCATGAAATAGAGATTTGTCCCACCAAAGTTCCATGATTAAATTATATCCTAGGAAGAATTTTCAATGAGCATCAAATATAACATCAGGCAAAAATAAATGATATTGGGGCCCTATTTCTTTTTTAAATTTTTTAAAATTAATTTTTTGTTTTGAATATGGCCCTTTTTTTTCCAACTTAGAAAGATTTGTCTTTACAAATCTTGTATAAAAGATTCCTAACATGATTTTGTACTAATAGGATGATACTTTTTCTTTTTTTTTTTAATTAAAACTTTTTATTTGCAAAACATATATATGGGTAATTCTTCAACATTAACCCTTACAAAGCTTTCTGTTACAAATTTTTCCCCCCTACTCCCCACCCCTCCCCTAGATGGCAGGATATCCACTACATGTTAATTATGTTAAATGCTTGACAAATCGAATATATGTATACATATTTCCACACTTAACATTTTTGTGCAAGAAAAATATCAACAAGAAAGAAGAATCAGAAAAAGGAAACACAATGCAAGCAAATATCGAAAGCATGAAAATGTTATGTTGTGGTTCACATTTCACATCCCTCTCTCTGGGTGTATATGGCTTTCTTCACTGTTCAATTGGAATTGGTTTGAAACATTTCATTGTTGAAGAGAGCCATGTCCATCAGAATTGAACATCATATAGTCTTGTTGTTGCCGTGTATAATGATCTCCTGATTCTGCTCATTTCATTTGGCATCAATTCATGCAAGTCTCTCCAGGCCTCTCTGAAATCATCCTAATGGTCATTTCTCACAGAACAATAAGGATGATACTTTTCTTCATAAAACTGGTGATGTGAATAGTTATTACATCTTTTCTCTTTATATTCTAATGGATCCTAGATAAATTACTTTAATTGGAAATATGACCCTTGTTTGACAAACTCGGAAATCATATTCTGCCTTAGCATATTTGAAAAGGTGTTTTGGATCTGTGTATATAAATTCTTTTACCTAGATATAAAGACTCATTTGGTCCATTGATTAGTACTTTGGTCTTTGAAATGATCTCTGAACACTTTTGAGTAGCTGCTGCCTCATTCATAGACTCATTACTCATATTGGGATTCTTTTGAACAGGAATTGGCTATCATGTCACCATGATTGATGTTAAGTGCCACCTTCCTCTATAGTTTTTTATTTTTATTTTTTTTTAATTTTGTGAGGTAATTGGGTTTAAGTGGCGTGCTCAGGGTGGCACAGCTAGGAAGTGTTAAGTGTCTGAGTCATTTTTGAACTCAAGTCCTCTTGACTCCAGGGTCTGTGTTCTATCCACTGTGTCATTTAACTGCCCCAATGTAGTTGTTTTTTAGTAGTAGAAAGAAATATTGTGAAAGGGAAAATCAAATGACTTAAAGGTTGGATATCTCCTTTAGCTTGAGTGTGATAGGGATTCCTTTGTGGGGGTTTTATATTATAACAGTCTTGGAGAAATCTTAGGTTAATTCAGCTATTATTTATGGAATACTTGTTATATGTATAGAGCTTTGTTTTTCCTTATCACTTTCTTCCACTTCAAATATTCTTTTTTTCTATCTATCTTTTTTAAACTTTTCTTTTATTCTTTTTTCTTTTCTTTTATTTTTTTTTGGCTTTTTTGCTGAGGCAATTGGGGTTAAGTGACTTGTCCAGGGTCACACAGCTAGGGAATGCTGAGTGTCTGAGACCAGATTTGAACTCAGGTCCTCCTGACTTCAGGGCTGGTACTCTATCCACTGCACCACCTAGCTGCCCCCTTTATTCTTTTTTTTTTTTTTTTTTTTTTAATGTTTTATTTTCCCTAGTACATGTAAAAAACAATTTTTATTTTTGGTTATACTTGCACATTTTTTTAAAAACATATTTCTTTATTGATAGGTTGGGAGAGAAAAATCAGAGCAAAAAGGAAAAACCACAGGGGAAAAAAAACAAGAAAAAGGAAAAAAAAAAAGTAAACATAGCATGTGTTGATTCAGTCTTCATTGTTTTCTGGACATGGAAGGCATTTTCTGTTCAAAGTTTATTGGGATTGCCTTGGATCATTGAACCACTGAGAAGAACCAGGTCTGTCATAGTTGATCCATTGCTCAGTCTTATTGCTGTGTACCATGTTTTCCTGGTTCTTCTTATTTTGTTCAGCATCAGATGATGTAAATCTTTCCAGGCTTTTCTAAAATTAGCCTGTTTGTTTTTTATAGAACAATAATATTCCATTACTTTCATATACTAATAACTTATTCAACCATTCCTTCTTCAGATGTTCTTGAGCTTTCTTGTACATTATAACTCCTTTAGTAGCAAGCCAATGTACTCTTTCCTAGATAATTGTTTTTAAGAGCACAAAATAAAATATTTAGGATTGCAAAAAATATCATTTATATTGATATGCATTTAAAAAAAGAAGTTTAAGTATACCTTGTTTAAAGCTTCTCCCTCTCCCTTTTCTTTCTGCATTTCCCTCTGTTTGCTTAGAAGTAATTGATGTTTCTGGTGCTGCTGCATATGCTGGGTTGTGAGTTGGACTTGAAGGCAGGAGAGTTCATTTTGAATCTTATATATGACACTGAATGATGGTGAACAAGTTAGTCACCCTTAGTTTCTTATCTGTAAAATGGGAACAATGATTGTACCCACCTTACAAGAATGTTAAAGAACAGTTACTAAACACACTATGACAAGTGCTGTGGTAGGTACTTAGAGATAGTCAAAAACAAAATAATCTCTGCTCTTGAGGTAGTTACATTTCTTTGAGGAGAAATTCTTTTTATTTATTTATTTTTTTTATTAAAGCTTTTTATTTGTATAACATATGTATGTATGGGTAATTCCCCAGCATTGATCTGTACAAAGCTTTCCATTACAAATTTTACCCCCAGTCCCCTCCCCTCCCCTAGATGGCAGGAAGTCTACTACATGTTAATAATGTTGAAATACTTGACAAGTTATGCAAGAAAAATCCTATCTACAAGAAAAAAAAAGAATCAGAGAAAGGCAACACAATGCAAGCAATGTCAATAGAGAGCATGAAAATGTTACGTTGTGGTCCACATTTCATATACCTCTCTCTGGGTGTATATGGTTTTCTTCAGTGAACAGTTGGAACTGGTTTGAGACAATTCTTTGTTGCAGAGAGCCATGTCCATCAGAATTGATCATCATGTAATACTGTTGTGCTGTGTATGATGATTTCCTAGTACTGCTCGTTTCACTCAGCATCAGTTCATGCAAGTCTCTGAGGAGAAATTCTTAAATAGAAAATATATTATACAAAGGTAATTATGATTTAATATCTTAGGAGAGACATTAACATTAAGAATTAGGAAAGGACTGGGAAGATAAGAACCTTGCTGAACTTGACAAAAACTTAGAAGCAGGCATACAAATTAGGCATGAGAATGTTTCATGCAAAGGCAGAATATCATAGGAGAACAGCAAAGCTGGGGCAGGTTATAGTAAGCCAGATTGTGAAGGCCTTTTTTTTTTTTTTAAACAGATTTTTATTGATAAATTGATTATTTCATTTTTATACTGTAGTTTGTAATGAAATATTTTATTAAACTCCCATCTGTAGTCCTCCCCTACCTAGAAACACATCTCTGTATCAATTTTTTTTTCAACCAGAGGGAAAAAATTATAAAAATCAATATATATGGAAAAAATCCGCTGTTATACACAGTGTTTCACATGAGTGAAACCCCTATCTTTGCAAAGTAGGCAGAGATATCTTATTATTTATTTCTTAGGATCAATCTGTGGTACTTTATAATTTTGTAATTTTATTTTTTAAAAAAATTATCTTATATAAAATATTGTCATAGTCATTGTGTATTTTTCCCTCTGGTTTTACTTATTTTCCTTTACATCATTTTGTGAAAGCCTTTTAAAATACTTCTCTATATTCATATTTGTCATCATAGCATAGTAATATTCCATTACATTAATGTTATTACAATTTACCATTCCTCAGTTGAGGAATATCTCTACTTTGTTTCCAGGTCTTTGCTACCACCAAAAAAATGCTGCTAAAAATATTTCGGCATATTGAGAACCTTTCTTTTTATCATTGGCTTTTTTGGGATATATTCTTAACCATGGGATCTTTGGGTCAGAGGTTATGAATATTTTAGCCATTTTATATGCATAATTTCAAATTGCTTTCCAGAATGGTTATATTAATTGTGAAGGATGGAGGAGTTGGTATTTGATTCTCTTGCTCAGAAATTCTCATAGGAAGTTCTGTTGCTGAGTATTGCCCTAGTTATGGACAGGAAATTGAAGCTCATGTCCATAAAAAATCACTTAGAAATAAATGCAGGACGTTCTGGAGTGTGTATTGCTTTTCTCTGGACAGGGATCAAATGAAATGAGGATAGTAATAAAAATATTTACAGTGCAAACATTAAAAACTATTAAATGTGAACTAATATCTAGGGACATTGTAGAATTTGTTTGAATTTGGAATTAAATTCTTTTAAAAAATAATAATAGCTTTTTATTTTTTTAAATACATGCAAAGATCTTTTCCAGAATTGACCCTTGCAAAACTTGTGTTCCAGATTTTTTCCCTTTCTCCCCTAGATTGCAAGTAATCCAGTATAAATTGAACATGTAATTCGTCTAAATGTATTTCCACATTTATCATGCAGGGCAAGAAAAATTAGATCAAAAGGGGGAAAAAATGAACTAACAGTACCACCATCAAAAAAAAGGTGAAAATACTATACTGTGATCCACATTCAGCTACTATAATTTTTTCTCTGGATGCAGATGCTTTTTCTGTCTCCAAGTCTATTGGAATTGGCCTTGAATCACCTCATTGTTGAAAAGAGCCATGTCCATTACAATTAATCATCACATAATCTTGGTTTTGCTGTGTATAATATTCTCTTGATTCTACTCACTTCACTTAGCATCAGTTCATGTAAGTCATTCCAGGCCTTTCTGAAAACACCCTGACGATCATTTCTTATAGAACAATAATTTTCCATTGCATTCATATAACGCAACTTACTCTGCCATTCCCCAACTGAAGGGCATCCCCTCAGTTTTGAAATTAAATTCTTAACAGTCACTCTTCACTTACTCATTTTGTTGTAGTGACACTTGATTTGTTGCACTATTAATTGGAATAATCTCTGGGTAGGTACTGTGGAAGATGGCCATTTCCTGTCAATCAAATGCCAGAGAGAAGTGCTTGGCATAGTGCTTAGCATGTTCATTTGTGGGCTTACTTGTCAGTGAATTGTTTTATGCCCATGGTCTGTGAATCTTGCCACTCCTACTTAAGTGGGTTAATGAATTTAGGCCAAGAAGACCTTCAGTTACTTCCAGGGATGGATTCAAATGCTAAACAAAAACCCCATTCTTCATTGTGTCACTTTCTCTCTCCAGGAGCAATTGGGTTTCTTTTTCTACTAACCATCTGTCAGTCACTAGACATTATTTAAGATTTGGTTTAGACTTTGAGATCAGAAGATTTTCATCTTGGGAACACCTAGAGCTGTTTTTTCTTTAAAGAAACAATGGTGCTGTACTCTTGATTTGCTTTGTACATACCAGACATAGATCTCTGGTTAGTAAAAGGTTCAGTAGATGCTGCTGGTGCTCTGTTGCTTTTCTTATGTTGGAAAGAAGTTGATTTGGACTCTAAATAATTTGATGTGTGTTAATTAGGAGAACTGAAATATGGTCAGTAATTTTCTAGAATTGATTTTTGTAACTGAGTATTATAAAATTTAGGAACTTCTTTCCTAACCTTTTTTTTTTTCCCCCTCACTTGGGCATTTGGGGTTAAGTGACTTGCCTAAGGTCACACATCCAGGAGGTGTTAAGTGCCTGAGGTCAGATTTGAACTTAGGTCCTCCTGACTTCAGGGCTAGTGCTCTATCCACTGCACCACCTAGTTGCCCCTTTCCTAAGCTTTTGAAATGAGAATTGCCTGGTTTTTGTGGTCAGGTTCCTCCGCTCCCCCACAGCTTAATTTGAGTCAGGGTCCTCCCTTTTTTTGGATGGGGTGAGTAAAGGCCTCTTGATGAATTAAAGCAGAGATCAAAGCAAAAACATTGTTGAACTAAGGACATCTAGTAAGTAAAGAAGATGGTTTTAGGTGTGTTTGAGTTTTCTCTTTTAATTAACTTTATAAGCTATGGGCTCTTATTTTATAGACATGTTACTTGATTAAAAGCTCAAAATTGGTTATGGTATCTAAAGTACTTTTTAGTCTATTTTGGTTGATTTATGTTATCAAAAAGACCCTTTGGAACCCAGCAGCGTTGGGGAGTGAGCCTGGGACGAGCTGCCACTGCCCACTTCCCCACTTGTAAGCTAGTCCAGAAATAATGTTACCATTGATCTTTTAGTGGGGGAGGAGAATCCTCATGAGAAGGAGGTGGCCTCATCAGCAAGGCACACTGAATTCAGAAGTAGGAGCAGGCGTTCTACTGTTCTGTTCTTTACCCTACCCTTCAAGGATCGGATTGGTTGGATTTACAATCAGAGTTAGTTACAGTTGGTAAGATTTACTATTAGAGTTAGTTACAATTGGTTGGATTTGTAGTTAGTTACAATCCTCCTCAATGCCCTGTCATTGACCCTAGCCAGTTTGGGCAAGTTTGGGCCAGTTTAGGCCTGGGCCCTTTTATCAGGAACCTTGTTGTTGAGCCAGTTTCTTGACTCACAAGGTGATTGGTTGGAGATATCTTAACAAGATATTTTACCCCTCACTTCATCCTGTTTTGACAATATTTTCGGAAGCCCTAATTTTGTACACTTCTTACATTTAAAATAAATCAAGTTCTCAGTTTTTAAAATACAGTCAGCTTAATGCCTTTGGGTTGAGAAGTCTCCTGTGTTTTAGAAGCATAGAGAAAAAAAGTTGTGAAAAACTGTTTCCCAGAACTGTTCTGAGAAATGAATTTATTTAAGGAATTTTAGCGTAAAATATTAGGAAGTTGAATTGAAAAAACATATTTGATAATTGAGAGGCATTTATTAGATACTTACTAGGTACGGGGACAGTTAGATGGCACAGTGTATAGAGTACTGGACCTGGACTCAGACTTAACTAGCTGTGTGACCCTGGGAAAGTCACTTAATCCTTTTTGCCTCAGTTTCTTCATCTGTCAAAGAATTGGAGAAGAAAATGGCAAAGCATTTCAATGTCTTGCCAAGACAACCTCAAATGGGATCATGAAGAGGAGGACATGTTAAAACAATTGAACATCTGCTGAGTACTGCCAGGCACTGGAGATACAAAGACAAATATGAATAATCCTTGTCCTTAAAGAGTTTGCATTCTTGCAGGACATTGGATTTTTTGTGGAAGGAAGAAGGTCATTGATTTGGAACTAGAGGAGATTGTTAGGAGATTTTATAGATGAGGAAATAAAAGTTTAGACAGCTTATGTGACTTATTTTAGGTCATCCCGGTTGACTTGAAAGGTTGGAGATTCAAATTCAAATCCTTTCACTCAGAATCTAGTGGGACACATTTCTCAATGTGTACAATGCTGGTTATAAAATTTATGAAGACATGTCACAGATTAGTTAAGCAAAATATGAGCATTTATCATGCTACACAAGAAAAATCAGGGGAAAAATGAAAAAAAAAGCAAGCAAACAACAATAAAAAAGGTGAAAATATTATGTTGTGATCCATATTCAGTCTTCATAGTTCTCTCTCTGGATGCTCATGGCTCTTTCTATCTCAAGTCTATTAGAATTGCCTTGAATCACCTCATTATTGAAAAGAGCCAAGTCCATTATAATTGATCATCACATAATCTTGTTGCTGTGTATAGTGATCTCCTGGTTCTGCTCACTTCACAACACCAGTTCATGTAAATCTCTCCAGGCCTTTCTGAAATCTTCCTTCTGATCATTTCTTATAGAACAATAATATTCCATAACATTCATATACCATAACTTAGCCATTCCCCAACTGATGGGTATCCACTCAATTTCCAGTTCCTTTCCACACAAAAAGGGATGCCACAAACATTTTTGCACATGGGGGTTCTTTCCCTTTCTTATGATCCCTTTGAGATAGAAGTCCAATAGAGACACTGTATGGACAGTTTAATAGCCATTTGGGCATTACTTTAAAATTCTTTAGAAGAAGAACTTTTCCCCCCTATTTACAACATTGTCTATTAAGAAGGTATATTTAAATGAGAACACTTAAGAACCAGTATAGGGAATAATAGCAAAAAGTGTTTAGGTGAAGATCAGAAATTATTTTGTGGTCAGAATATACTGTAGGACTGAAGCAGATAAAAGGAAATAGTTGAATTCAGGAAGTAGATCGAAACCTAAGTACAGAGGCTTAATGTAATAGTGATAGGAGAACTCAATTACATAGACAACTAATGGCACTCTCTTCTCTTTGCTCTAACTTCTTGTTTTGCCTTAACGATAATTTGATCCTTCAAAAGGCAGAGGACCAACAAAAGGAAATTTTATCCTAGATCTGATTCTCACTAACTAGTTGCCTAAGTGGAAATGATAGGAAGCTTCCCTCTTAGAATCTGTGATAGAGAAGAGGAAAGCTGAGCATAGTATTGTATGTATTCTTTATTTTTCAAAAGCATATTTCAAAGGAATGGTAGATAGGATTCCATGAACTAAAATTCCACAGGGGAAGTCTTCAGAATGAAATTTAACTTGGAAACTTGAAAAAAAAATTTTTGAAATTACAAAGGAAACAATTGAATGAGAAAGAAAATGGGAATTGTCTGAAGATACTGGTGAAGATGTGCAGGAAGTTCACACTTATCCTATCCCCAATTTAGATTTCAGAAAGATGGAAGCAAGTACAGGACAGGTATGAACGTGCCATTAAAAATAGTGTTGAGTGCTAAAGCTCAGAACTGAAACTGGCAGGATATGCTAAAAGTAACAGAAAGAGGTGCTTTTTTTTTTTTTTTTTTTTTTTCTTTTTTAAGCTCTATTGTGGGGGTGGGAAGAAGATAGAACTCAAGAAAAATGAGGATATATCAGTAAAAAGAGTAGAACTTCAGGCAGATGGGATCATAATTGACCACAGAAAGAAGGGAGAATTTCTCTGATCTTGATTTGGTTCTGTTTTCTGTGCCAAGAAGAAATTTTTTTTTTAATTGTTAATGACCATAGGGAGATGATATCCAAGATAAATAAGGAGGTAGTCAGAATTCACCTGTTTAGGGTTCACTAATTTTTGTGAATGTGTAATGGCCCCTTTTATTAGGGGGGTGAAGCCAGAATAATCATTTGTCACTTATCTTTGTAATTGAAGGAAATATTGAATTTCAATTAGAGGTTAGTTAAAATAAAGATAAAATGTTTTTCCTGTTCAAGCTTTTAGACCCTCTGCAATCTATTCATAGAATTCTTAGATTAAGAATCTCTGATCCATTTGCTCTTGATGAATTAATTGTCCCAAATGAACCATATCCTTTGGGTACTAATAGAACTGATGGATGTGATTATTGACCCAGTGATATTTGAAAAGCTGAAGAATTTGAGAGGTGCTGTAGTACTGAAGAAAGATCCATGCCCCAATTTTTGAAAGGAAGAGAACTGAGCATAGGAACTGTAGTCTCTGAGTTTGACTTCAACAAAAGGCATTTATTATGTGTCAGTGTACTGAGTACTAAGCACTGGGAATATACATTCATAGAAAAAGAAAGACCAGTCCAGCCATCCTTCATTTTTTGTACTTTAATACCATCCCTCAGCTGCTTTCTTTCTATGCTCCTGCAGCCCCCTTCTACTTGTGGATTCCTGCTGGTACCTTCATTTTGAGAAAGAGCTGGGTTGTACAGATTACCCCCAACCACTATGCCATTGCCCAGCTACCAGATCCCTCTCCCCTTTTCAGCTCCCTTTTATGTGCCATCTCTTTGCATTCTCTGATTGCAGGGATTGTCATTGTTGAGCACAGTACTTGGCAGAAAGTCAAATTCAGCCCCCAAGGAGCTTCTAATGTGGGGAGACCCCACATAAAAGGAAGCTGCACCATATTTGGTGGGTTGAGGGCATGGTAAAGAGCATCCAGAGATTAGGACAGAATCCTGAAGAGGAATGAAGACCTGGTTGGCCTTGCATATCCTCTTAAAAATGGAGATTCTGGGAAGAAGCAAACAGAGGAAGAAACCAAAGGTGTGGGAGTGAAGTGGCCTTGGGATCTTAGACCTTCCCTAGCCTCCCAATTAGATGTGTGGGTAAAACTAGGTTGGATGATAGGATCCAGAAAAATATTGAAAGGATTGAACATGGGGTTGAATCCACTAAGATGAACTTCATTCACAAAGAGGAACATGACGTCAGAAATTCAATGAAATGGATTTGAATGAGGGAGAGCTGTGTAAAGTCACTTGCTTCATTTTCTCTTCCGGAACCATCTGGATTCAGGAACAAGATACAGATTAGGATGGCCCTGTCTGTAGTGGAAGACCGCGGCCTTTTTAAGCCAAACACTGATATAGCACCGGAAATACATTTATCCTCAAAGAGTTTACATTCATTTGCAAGTAATGGCATCAAATTCCTGATGTCATGTTCCTCTTTGTGAAAGGACAAAACAGCAGTGTTTGGCACATAGCAGAAACTTAGTAAATTATAATATATGAATGTAAAGGAATATTATACTCTTAAAAAATGATGAAAGGATAAAGTCAAAGAAATTTTGGAGGATTTAAGTGAATTGATGTTGGGTGAAGTGAGCAGGAGCAAGAGAATTTATGCAATTACTGTAGAATGGTAAAGGAAAGTAACTTTAAAAGACTTAAGAACTATAATAAATGCAGTGGCCCATCATAACTATAGATTTATGGATGAATCTATTGTCTCCCAAACGCATTGCTTGCTTTATTCTTAGCGCCTCTCTCCTAAGATAAAAGGAAAAAAAAAATCTGTCTTTTTAGATGCAAAGACCTAACTGCTTCAAGGGTAATAGAAAATTATTGGAGGTTTACACAGATTCTGATCACCACTGCCAGACCAATGTATTTATTGGGATCATTATATGAAACGGTTTTTATTTTTTGTCAAGATGTGGGTGGTATAGGGGAGAATTGAAGGGATAATGTTAGTGACCAAAAAGAAGAAGAAAAAAAGGATCAGTGATTTTTCAGTAAATAAATAGAAATGAGCAAGTGTCATTTCAGAAGGGAGCATGGACAGGCAGGGCAGTGGTAAAAATGCCATGTTAAAATTTAAATATGTGAAACATTTAAGTTCTACTTTTTTATATGGTTAAATATTCATATTGACTGATACTAGGTTTTTAATAATAAAAAGTAAAATTTATTTTTAAAAAGTGAGTTTAAAATAGCCACAGGGAGAGTTTTAATATTGTTATTAAAAGTACCTATCCATATTCCAGATAACCATTTGTATAACACAGCTTATTTTTTCTAACTGGAAATGAGCTTTCATTCCAGTATGTAGAGTTTGATTCTCTGCTAAAAAGTTTTGTTGTGCTTGGAATGGAATTAACAGACTTTTGGGGGAATTTTTCAGTTTTTAATATAGCATCTTTTCTTGGGAACTCCACTCTCCCATTATGTCATTGTGATAAATGTTTTGCTTCTAATTGGTACTTTAGCTTTTGAACTTTGTTGTGTTCTAGTTTCTGGTTGCAACTCAGTAGTATTAAAAAATAGACTGGAAAACAAGATATTCTTCTCTCCCCCACCCATCTTCTTGAAAAGCCTGTTCTTTTGGAAGGAGCAGCCTTTTCTGGGTTAGCATTTTGAATTGGCTATGACCTCATCATTGCCAAATTCAGTGACCTTTTAAGATTCTCTGACACTAGTCATTAGACTGTAGGCAAGTCACTGATTACTTCTGAGACTGGTTTCTCAGTTCTGAAAAGGGGGTCATAGTTTCCCCATACTTTCAGGATTATTGGAAGGATCAGAGAAGAAAGGCACTTAGCAAACTCTAAAAGAGACCGTAGAAATCAGATCCTGGCTAGGTAACAGGTTTTGTGAAGGATTGTTTTTGTGGATTACAAACTCAATTTAAATCAACAATATAAAATGGTAATCAAAAATTTTTTTAAAAAAAAATTAACAAATGAACATTTTTGAAGCACTTACTATTTGCCAGACTTTGTAATAATAAAAAGACAAACTGTGAAGTCCCTGGCCTTTAAGGAGCATATAGTCATTGGGGGACATCTTTCATGTGTAAATAGATAACAAAATAAATTCAAATTAAATACAAAGTAGTTATAGTGCAGTTAAAGAAATCAGGAAAGGTTTCATGAGGAAGGTTTAGTTGAGTCTTGAAAAGGGGATAATATAAAACCAAAGAGTTAGGGTATATCAAAACACTTTTTTTCTTTTTTTTTTTTTAAACAGAAATAGCTTTATCTCTCACCATCACCATTATTTTCCATAGGTTCATGATAAAGAAGTGGTTTGGTGTTGTGCTGCTTGCTTCATTTGAACGTGAGGCATTTAAATTATTTTTATTTTTTTATTTTATTTTATTTGCAAAATATATGTATGGGTAATTCTTCAACATTAACCCTTACATAGCTTTCTGTTACAAATTTTTCCCCCCTACTCCCCACCCCTCCCCTAGATGGCAGGATATCCACTACATGTTAATTATGTTAAAATACTTGACAAGTCGAATATACGTATACATATTTCCACACTTATTGTTGTGCAAGAAAAATCTTATCTACACAAAAGACATCAGATAAAGGAAACACAATGTAAGCAAACATCAATTGAGAGTATGAGAATGTTATGTTGTGGTCCATATTTCATATCCCTTTCTCTGGGTGTATATTGCTTTCTTCAGTGAACAATTGGAGGTGGTTTGAAACATTTCATTGTTTTTGTTTTTTTTTCCTCCAGGTTTTTATTTTGCATTTTATTTGAAAATTCAGAGCGTATAAACCTGTAACCTGGCTTTTCTCTACAGAACCATTTGTGGTTTGCATATAGGATTTATTTTTTATTTTTTAAATTTTTTTTTAAATTTTATTTTATTTGCAAAACATATGTATGGGTAATTCTTCAACATTAACCCTTACAAAGCTTTCTGTTACAAATTTTTCCCCCCAACTCCCCACCCCTCCCCTAGATGGCAGGATATCCACTACATGTTAATTATGTTAAAATACTTGGCAAATCGAATATATGTATACATATTTCCAAACTTGTCATTGTTGTTCAAGAAAAATCGTATCTACATGAAAGACATCAGATAAAGGAAAAGCAATGTAAGCAAACATCAATCAAGAGTATGAGAATGTTATGTTATGGTCCATATTTCATATCCCTCTCTCTGGGTGTATATGGCTTTCTTCAGTGAACAGTTAGAAGTGGTTTGAAACATTTCATTGTTGAAGAGAGCCATGTCCATCAGAATTGATCGTCATATAGTATTGTTGTTGCCGTGTATAATGATCTCCTGGTTCTGCTCGTTTCACTCAGCATCAGTTCATGCAAGTCTCTCCAGGCCTCTCTGAAATCGTCCTGCTGGTCGTTTTTTACAGAGCAATAATATTCCATAACATTCATATACCATAATTTATTCAGCCACTCTCCAATTGATGGGCATGCATTCAGTTTCCAGTTTCTAGCCACTACAAAAAGGGCTGCCACAAACATTCTTGCACATGTGGGTCCCTTTGATTCCTTTATGATTTCTTTGGCATATAAGCCCAATAGAAATGCTGCTGTGTCAAAGGGTATGCACAGATTGATAACTTTTTGAGCATAGCTCCAAATTGCTCTCCAGAATGGCTGTATCCGTTCACAGCTCCACCAACAATGCATCAGTGTCCCAGCCTTCCCACATCCCCTCCAACATTCATCATTAACTTTCCCTGTCATTTTAGCCAATCTGACAGGTGTGTAGTGGTACCTCAGGGTTGTCTTAATTTGCATTTCTGATCAATAGTGATTTGGAGCACCTTTTCATATCACTATAAATATAAACACTTTCTTTTCATTAATAGGAAGGTGTTTTGTTTTTTTTTTTTTTTTTAAACTGTACTCTTTTCTAGTCAGACCATATCTCAAATCCTTTGTTCAGTTCTTGGTTCCATGTTTTAAAAAGGACTTGACAAATTAAAGAAAATCCCAGAGGAGAATGATTAGACTGAAGATTGAAAGAATTGGGGATGGTTACCCTGGAGAAAAGAATACAAGTCGAATAATAACTCTTAAGGGTTGTTATGTGAAAGAATAAATAAAGACTCCAGGGAGAACTAAGAGGATAAATGGAAGCAGCTTATTGAATGAAAAACTTATAATTGAAACTGTCCAAAAGTAGAAAGAGCTACTTTGGGAAGTAGTTATTTCTTCCTCATCTGACCTCTTTGAGAAAATGCTTCATAACCACTCATTGAGGATATTGTAGATGGGCTTTTTTCCCCAAGTACAGTGTAGGTTAAAGGTTCTATGACTCAGATCCTTTGATTGTCTAAATCCAGATCTCTTTCTGTTGTACCACACAGACTATAAAATACTTGTAACTTCTGTGTCTCTCATAGTAACTCACTAGCCTGCAAGAGCTACCTGTCGAGAATAGTGATTATTTCCAGTTATAATGAATCAATTGTAATAGATTTAAAACTGTAAAGAAAGGGGAAGGGAAAAGAATAAGTATTAAGTGTCTGCATGTGCCAGAAACTAGATGCTTTACATATATTTCAGTTGATCTTCACAACAACCCTTGGAAGTATTGTTAACCCCATTTTTACAGTTGAGGGAACTGAGGCAGACAGATTAAGTAACTTCCCTATGGTCACACAGCTAGTAAGTGTTTGAAGTAAAAATTTAACTTGACTTCCTGATACCAGCCCCAATGATCTATTTACTATACTGTGTACTTGCCAAGAGACTTTAGAGTTCATGTAATTCAGATCCCGGGGTGAGGAAGCCCAGTATAAAAATTTAGGTCTTCTAAGTTCAAATCCATCTCTCTTTACATGCCACAGACCCCTCAGGGGCTTTTATAGCTCCCCCATAGTTTGGCACCACCATATCTGTCTAGCCTAATTTTTTACTCTTCACCTATACATCTCTGTGTTCCAGCTATACTAGATGTCTTGCTCTTTCTGCCTGTTTACCAGTCTCTAAAACATTAACTTCATACTGTTTCCTATGTCTACTTTGTCTCTTCCTGTTCCCATCTTTTGAATTCCTGGCCATCTGTAAAGAAAAGCCCACCCTCCAGAAAAATTTCCCTACTTTCTCACACTCCATATATAACCTTTAATCAATATCAGATATTCACAAATAAATTTTCTCTTATTGATTTGATAATTTCCTCAAATGATTTATATCCCTGCTCATATCTATCTGTCCGGTGATTCTTTCATCCATATTTTCCCAAGAGTTCACTACAGTGAATTCACCAGTGAATTGTAGGTTTCCTCTTATTTCCTCTGACATTATGAGGCTTCCAGTGTATCAGTCTTGTTGTTTACTTATCATCCCTTGCTTTTATCCCATCACTAGCCCGTTGCCTTTTCCTGTCATGCTCTTGATGATGTCCCTTATGCCTCCTCTTAATAGTTTTGCGTTATTTGTATGTAGTAACCTCACAACCACTGTATGCTTTTCTGTTGCTTTCTGTGTGATATTTTTGATTTCTTTAGTGGCCATCTTCTGCAGTGATTACAATGTCATCAGTAAATAAAGATATACCTCTTCAGCCATAGAGAATCCCTCTTTAATCTGGATTCTGTGAAGGCTTCCCTCTTTCCCCCACTTACCCTAGCACAGTAGTTTAAGTGAGCAAATATCTCCCTATTTTATGCTTTGCTTTCATGATATATATTATCAGAGGGTTACTGGAAAAAAAATTGACTGAGAGAAAATCATTAACTAATGACCTATATGTCTCTTTTTTCCATCCATATAAAATTTTTGAGAACCAGCCATGTACAAATCAATGGAAGGTCTTTTTTTTCCCTTAAAAAATATCATTTATTTTTAACATTCCTTTTGAATTTAGAATTTCAGATTCCCCCTCCCATCCCTTCCACACTTAAAGAGAAAGAAAACAGTATTCTATCACCTTATACATGTGAAATCATGTAAAACATTTCCATATTAGCTGTATTGTGAAAAGAAGCAAAAAATAAATAAATTATGAAAATTGTTCTTAATTTGCAGAGTTCATTAGTTATCTCTCTGGAAGTAGATAGTACTTTTTGATCATGAGTCCTTTGGACTTCACTTGGATCATTGTATTTTATAGAGTAGCGAGGTCTTTCTTAGTTGATCATCATTACAACAGAGCTGTTACTGTGCAAAATGATCTTTGGATTCTTCTTCCTTTTGTGTCAGTTCATATAGGTCTTGCCATGCTTTTTTTTTTCCCCTGAAATCATCCCCTCACTATTTTCCATAGCACAGTAATATTCCGTTATAGTTGTATATCAGAGCTTGTTCAGCCATTCTGTAATAAATAAGCATTCCCTCAATGTCCAATTCTTTGCCATTACAAAAAGTTTCTACAAATATTTTTGTATATTTAATTTTTTTTCCCTTCTTCTTTGATCTCTTTAGGTACTTAGAAGTGGTATTGCAGGGTTAAAGGGTATGTATGGTTTTATAGATCTTTAAGTGTAGTGTCAGGTTATTTTCCAAAATGGTCATTCCAATTCACTGCTATACCAACAGTTCATTATCTTGCATTTGTCATTTTTGATAAGTGTGGTGGGTACTTCAGAGTTGTTTCATTTTGCCTTTAATCAATACTGATTTAGATAATTTTTTTCATGAACTATAAACAGCTTTGTTTTCTTTTTCTGAAAACTGCCTAACTGCCTATTCATGTCCTTTGACCATTTATCAGTTGGGAAATGGCTTTTAGCTTTTTAAATTTGCATCATTTCTCTACTCAGTATATATTTGAATAATGAGACTTTCATCAGAGAAGCTTGCTGTAAACATTTTTTATATTACTTCATTATCAATGGTTTTTGTTTTTGCTTTGTCTGAGATCATGATTGCTATCATAATAATCAGGCTTTTTGCAAGCAATATTTAAGAGATCATATGATGAAGACTATCACTGGCCAATGCCACTCTCAAATGAATTATTGTTTTTATCAGGAAATGGCTGAGATAGAAGAAACCCTTAAAGCAAATTCAGGGCCAAAGGGAGTCAAGAAATTGTTATGATCAGTGTAGAAGACATCTCATCAAAAATATCACTGACAGGATAAGATGACAGCTAAGGTAACAGGAAAAGATAATGATAAATGTTGGAGGGGATGTGGGAAAACCAGCATACTAATATCTTGTTGGAGGAGTTGTAAACTGATTCAATCATTCTGGAGAATAATTTGGAACTATGCCCAAAGGGCTATCAAACTATGCATACCCTTTGATCCAGGAGTGCCATTACTGGGCTTGTATCCAAAAGAGATTATAAAAAAATGAAAAGGACTCACATGTGCAGAAATGTTTGTAGCAGCTCTTTTTGTAGTAGCAAGGAACTGGAAACTTGAGTGGGTGCCCATTAGTTGGAGAATGACTGTGGATAAATTATGGTATATGAATATAATGGGAAATTATTTTTCTGTAAGAAGTGATCAGCAGGATGATTTCAGGAAAACCTGGAGAGACTTACATGAACTGATGCTGAGTGAAGTGAGTAGAACCAAGAGAATGTTGGACACAGCAACAAGATTATATGATAATCAATTTTGATGGACATGGTTCTTTCTACAATGAGGTAATTCAGGCCAATTCCAACAGATTTGTGATAGAGCTATCTGCATCCAGAAAGAAGACTCTAAGGACTGAATGTGAATCATAACATAGTATTTTCATTTTTTTTGGTGGTGGTTTGCTTGCTTTTGGTTTTCTTTCTAATTTTTCCCGTTTTGATCTGATTTTTCTTGTGCAGCATGATAATTGTGAAAATATGTATAGAAGAATTGTACATGTTTAACATATATTGGGTTGCTTGCTCTCTATGGAGAGGTGTGGGGGAAGGGAAGGAGAAAAATTTGGATCACAAGGTTTTGCAAGGGTGAATGTTGAAAACTCTTAAAATATATTTTGAAAATAAAAAGCTATTAAAAATAACAAAAAAAAAAATCCATCACTGACAATTACACTGCAATTCAGTATTTCAGTATACTTTACAACTTAATCCTGCAGATCTAGGGCACAGAATCGATCACTTAACATTTTTCCAAATTTGCTTGAAAAAAAATGAGATTTTGGTGCAATAGAAAAAGGTTATTTTCTGATTGTGGTTAAGAATCCAGGAGAATAATTTACTTTCATGATGCCAGTCCCTCCCACCCCCAATTTAATAACCCCATCTAATAAAAGAAGCATTAGTGTTAATTCTCTTTTGCCACCAAATTTTGTATGGAAAATAAGATCATTTCTGACTATATTTGCAGAGATCATGTAACCCAAGGTGAATTTTCTTATCCTTTCATCTACCTTTCATCTAGCTTGAGTCTTCCATGGCTAGAACTAGAATCTTCAGCTATCAGTAGGACTCTTCTTTGAAATGTAGTTTGTTGGAATATGCCAGGTGAGGTCTGACAGTCCTGTGTGCAGGGCTTCCTACCTCAGATTTCTGAGGCCAGCTACTGAGTATTAAGGAAACGTCTTCGTTCTAACTCTGGTGAGTAACTTTGCATAAATTAAGTTTTCTTTTTTCTCTCTGAATTGGTAAAATGATGTCTGCAATGAAGCACCAAACGAGTTTTTTAGTAAAGTTCTCTGAGATCTTATTGATGACTAAAATAAAAAGGTATTGTTAATGCTGTGGTCAGGTGTCAGAGAGTTTGTATACACCGCTTTAGCTGGAATGGTACCTACCATAGTAAGTGGTTCTTTTAACTATCTAATTTTAGTGTGAAGAAGTATTTTTATGCATAGATTAATTTTATTTGCAGGTATATGAGTGGCCCAACGCTTCTAACTGTTAAAAGACAGCACCAACAGGGAGCAAGGCAAAGATGCCGATTCCGCCGCCTCCACCTCCACCTGGACCACCTCCACCTCCCACTTTTAACCAGGTAACATTCTATTCATTAAAGCATTAGACTCAAAATCAAAATGTTATAGCAGCATAATATATAATGAAATGAATAATCAATTTCAAGTCAAAAAGACTTAGGTTTTGATCTTAGATATCCTATTAGGCAACTATGTGATAATTTAAGGCAAATTATTTAACCTAAGTTTATTCATCTATAAAATGAGGATCTTGGACTAGATTAACACTCAAATGTAACCATCTATATTTCTATAAAGTCAGTTGTAAGAATCATGGTCTGGGACCTTTAAGAATTTACAACCAAAATCTTTGGAGATGGTGTCTGCTTTTTAACAATATATTCCATAAGCTTTCTATACTTTTCTTTATATCTGAGGAATGCCAACTATGGCTAGGTCTACCTTTGACAGGAATTGACCTAGGGAGTAAAAAGAGAGAAGAGGCACACTGAACAATTAGCAAGTACTAAGAATGCCCATCCTCTTTCTCATGATGACCAGAAGAGTGACACATTCACATGAGTCAGCCCCTGAGCTGCCACAGAGACACAATTCTTTACATAGGAAGACACTAGGCCTCGTTAGAGGCCTGGCACCTCCCCCACCCACCTCAGTCTCATCTTCTTTACAGAGTAGTAGACCACCTCTCCTGCTATAACTAAGATTTCCCAGAAGTTTTAAGGTGTTAAGTTTTAAAAGAACGCTAAGATTTTGGGGGCACCCTGTTCAATGCTTTAAGGTTAGCAACATGATTTATATACAAACTCTATGTGGTAGATGCTATAATTCCTGTTTTAGAGATGAGGAGACTTCAGATAATTGAGGTTAAGTGATTGATCCCATGGGTATATGGTTCAGGTGTAGTTGGAGGATGGGTCTTCCTGCCCCAAGTCTAGCACTGTATCACCATGTCATGCTACTGTATGTCACAGAATTGTGTTTTCCTTGGGCATTGGCATTTTTTTTTTTGTCACTACCCCGCTATTTACCACTATATCAGCTGTTGTCTGAATAATCTTGGATTTGGCTGTTGCCAAGGCAATGGGTGCTCCTTCCTCCTGTATTCCATTTTTCTCCCTTTTCTTCCTTCTATTTCTTCCTCTGCATCCCTAAAGTTTAACCTTCGGTGATGGCCTGCAGTGTACTGACTAGTACAAATGGAAGAGAAATGTGAATGTTTGGGAAGGGGTTTCTTTCTACTTACTAAATCATTGGAAATTTCCTAAGATGAAGGTTAGCCTTTCCTACCTCTCTAGAGGATAGTCTGAAAGGAGATAAATTGAAGTGGAAGTAAATTAAATTTAAACTAGGTTTCAGTAGGAAAGCTTAGGGAAAGATTGTTGAGTGTTAAGAACCAAGAGACTGAGGAAGGCTGTGAGATCTTCCCCCTTAGGTGGGTGTATGGTCTTTAAAAGTAGAGATTAGAATCTGTTTCATAATATGTAGGCCAGTACAACCGTAGGAGGGCATTTAGACCTTACTTATGGTGATGTTGACTTTCTGGTATGAACTCTTCCAGGCAAACACAGAACCTCCCAAGCTGAGTAGGGATGAACAGCGGGGCCGAGGTGCCCTATTACAGGACATCTGCAAAGGGACTCGGCTGAAAAAAGTGACTCATATCAATGATCGGAGTGCCCCAGTCCTTGAAAGTAAGTGACAAGTTATATCTTCTCATCCTGTAATTCTTAGCCTTCTAGGACTTGTTCTGAGATTTGCCTGATGTTTCTCAATCCAGTGATAAATGTTGTGGAGTGGCTCTTAGTTTCTTTTTGGCCAAGTCTGGGAAGAATTTTGGTCCTTTATGGTCAGTGCTGTCTCGTTTCTACTTTATTTGCTGCTGACCGGAGTTGACAGGTTTCCAATTTGGGAGGAAGGTTTTCTTTGCCAAACTCTTGTGCTTGCTGCACATATTAGGGACAGCTCTTTGTTTTCTTACAGAGGAGATCCCTAAATCCCCATAGATTTTTCAGATTTCATAGCTGTTGCCATGGGCCACTGTTGTACGCCTGTGTAAAGATCTTCCATATTTGACTCTTCTATTTATGGTATTCTTTGGCATTAGGGACTTGGAAGAGGAATGTTACTTTGACTTGAGGGTGCAGGATTAAGGGAGAGTCTCTTGGATGTTCTTGAACTTGTAGAGAGTTCCTTACCAAAGTCAGGAATAATTTTATTCCCTTTGAAAAGCTGTGAAACAAGGTGCATCCTCTGTTCCTTCACTGAGGATAATGGATATATTTTTTTTTTCTTGCTGGAGTGTTTGTTTATTGTGGACAGGACCAAGGAAAAGGGATTCTTTCCAAGTACTGTACTTGGCCATCAACTGAGCTTAGACTAAGTAATAATTTGGAAGTGGTTGTATATTTTACAGAGCCCAAAGGAGGAAGTGGGGGTTATAGTTCTGGAGTAAATGCCCTGCAGCCCAAGGGAGGTCTGTTCCAAGGAGGAGTGCCAAAACTCAGACCTGTTGGAACAAAGGACGTTTCAGGTATCTGGTCAGTTTCTTCTTTCTTAAACAAGGCATATAGGGGTAGTGATGGTGGCTGATAGTTGCAAAAAAATAATATTATACAGTAAATTTGCTGATATTTCCAATTAGAGTGAATAAGAACTCTGAACTAAAATTTTCTTCTTGTGTGAATGAAGCAATACAAATTATAAGGTCTAATAATTAGCCATGAACCTGTTTTTGCTGATTCCATTATTTCTGGTTTCTTTGTAGAGAACCTAGCTGGCAAGACAGTTTTACAGGTCTCTGGTTCCCGTGCTACTGCCCCAAAGCCCCCAGTATCCACAGGCAGTAGTCGTCCCCAAGATGATTCAGACAGTAGCCGGGCATCCCCCCCAGAGCTGCCACGGATGCAGAGACCCTCTTTACCGGACCTGTCCCGACCCAACTCCACCAGCAGCACGGGCATGAAACATAGTTCTTCGGCTCCCCCACCACCACCCCCTGGGCGGCGTGCCAATGCACCCGCTGCACCTTTGCCTATGCACAGCAACAAAGCCCCGGCCTACAACAGAGAGAAGCCTTTGCCACCAACCCCTGGACAGAGGCCTCCTCCTGGCCGAGAGGGGCCTCCTGCTCCACCTCCCATTAAGCCACCTCCTTCCCCTGTGAATATTAGGACAGGACCAAGTGGGCATAACCAGTCTTTGGCTCCCCCTCCTCCACCTTACCGGCAGCCCCCTAGTGTCCCCAATGGGCCCTCAAACCCCACTAATGAGTCAGCCCCTGAGCTGCCACAGAGACATAATTCTTTACATAGGAAGACACCAGGCCTTGTTAGAGGCCTGGCACCTCCCCCACCCACCTCAGTCTCACCTTCTTTACAGAGTAGTAGACCACCTCCCCCTGCCCGAGAACCTCCCAGTCGGGGAGCAGGTAAGTGTTTTTGAAAGTTACTCATTATGTTATTGTTTATCTAAAATGTCTTATCCAGTGCTTGAAAAATGAGGACACCTGGCTTAACTTTTGAAAAAATCTTTTCTTAAAAAAAATAATAATAATAGCTTTTTATTTTTCAAAATGCATGCAAAGATAGTATTCAACGTTCACCCCTGCAAAACCTTGAGTTTCAAATTTTTTTCCCCTCCATTTTTCCCTTTCCTCTTTCCTGGACAGCAAGTAATCCAGTATAAGTTAAATGTGCAATTTTTCTAAATATATTTTGGGAAAATCTTCTTGACTATTGACTGAGAACACTTTTTGTAGAGACAACTAAAGACAGTTATGAAATTTCCTTTAAGGATAACTGCTAAGTAGGTTAGACTGGATAGAATGACTGTTCTTGGGACATCTCTATTTCAAGCAATATAGATCTCCACATGTTGCTAGTGAATTTGTGTTTAGAATTCTCCAGTACCAGTTCTTAAAGGTATAGCTTATGAAAATTGTCCAAGTAATTACTGTCCTCATGAAACACAACTTATAAAATTAGAACTATTTTAGAGAGGTTAAATTAGTAAACAGAGTAAGATGCTTTCTTCTAGAAGCTTATAATCTCAGGTAGACACACTGTCTTAAAGCATGCAATAGCTTTGTTTATTCTAGATCCTATGTCTATAGCTTAAATGTAAATAGGAATTGATTTGTATGAAAGATTTCCCTTCATAAAAACCCAAGCTGAAGAGCTAAAATACCCGAGGAAGCTATGGTGCATATTGATTCAGAGCTTAAGTTTTTGTAAACTTTTCTCAGGTCTACTTTTTTTTTTTAATTATCTTTATTTTTTATGAATAAAGCAAAAGATTTTCTATGAAAAGAGCAGAAAAGGGAATTGTATATATAAAACTATGAATTCCTGTTATGTACAATTTAAAAAAATTAATCAAAAAACTATTATATTTTATGCACATTGGTAACAACTTTGTCCTCTTGTCTCTGCCTCTTTTTGAATTTCTTTTTCCTTCCTCCTTCTGTGTTATTTTTTAATATTTCATTGATTTCCCACCCACCCCCCATACCGTTACTAATGTCTAATTTCCTCCTCTCTCAAATAGAAACCTTTTTTTGTAACCAATAAGTATAAAGGCAAGATAAAAGACAATTCAGTGCCCTGGCTTTGCCTGTAAATGTATGTCTCACAATTATCCCATGACATCTCTGTTAAGAATTGGAAAGCATGCTTCATCATTAGTCTTCTAGTCTTAATTGATTACTGCATGGATCAGAAATTTGAAATCTTTTTAGGTGATTTTCTTTAACATTATATAGTCATCATGTAAATTATTTTCCTGTTTGTGCTCATTTAACTCTATCACTTTATATGGGTCTTCCCAGGTTTTTCTTAATCACTCAGTCATTGTTTTTTATGGTACAATAATAATCTATTGTCTTCATCTCAGTTTTTTAGGCATTCCACAATTGATAGGCATCTATTTTGCTGCAATAAAAAATGATGTTATAAATATTCCTGTACATGTGGACTCCTTCCCTCTGTCTTGACTTTTAGGGAAGGTTATGTGCCTAACTAATAGTACTACTGGTTCAAGGAGTTGCGTGGTTTGTTGACTTTGGGAATAGATATAAATTGTTACTAAAATAGAAAAATTCATAGCTCCACAACAGTGGATTAGTATGCCTTTCCTTCAGCAACTCTTTCAACAGTTGTCACTTTCCTCTTCTCATCTTTGGATATGAGGTAGAACTTCAGTTTTTATGATTAATGATTTGAATTTTTTTTCATGTGGTTATCGATAGCTTTCACTTATTTAAGAAACTAAAAGTTTGTTATCCTTTGACCATTTACCCGTTTGGGGATGGATTTTGTTCTTTTAGTTTTCTATAACTTTTCCTTCCTCTGGACAGTTCCATTCTCTGGACAGATTACTTACCTTTTCAGTCAAGCTCCAGGAGTAAGTAGAAAGATTGAGTACAGTTTCTGCAAAACTGAGCCTGGTGGTCAGAAATGTCTGTTTGTTTTTTGAGTTTTTCTTGGGAAATTCTAGAGAAGTAATACTCTTATTTTTATTTACTAATATTGCCAGTTAACTCCTGTATAGTCTGGCAGAGACTGTAGCCTATTTTGTGTTCTAGAAGAATGGTTTCTTGTAATACAAAGATTTGTAGGTGGTCTATGGGATAACCTTGGATAGGCTTTGTGCTAATAATCACAATACCTAATTCATTTCTGGAATGAATTAATTTGTGTGTGTGTAATATCTCATCAAAAGAACTGTGCTTTTGGATTTTTGTGGGTTTTTTTCCCCCCCAAGATGGCAAGCAAAAGAAGAGAGTTGGTCTGTGGGGTCTTTTATTTTCCTGTAGAATCTGTTGGCTAAGAAGTTTGATAACCATTAGTAGTATGAGAAATCATCCCTTTTGCCAGATTTCCTTCCTAAAGGATTTGTATTTTGTAAATACTGACATCTGGAATAGGATTCTCCTTACTGGAGGAAGGAAAAAAAAATCTGAGTACCACCTGTTCTCTATGTCCCCTACCTTGGGTAGTGCTGTCAGGCAAGCAAGATTCCCATTTCTTCTTATTCTGGGTTCTGCCATTTGAGCTAGATAATTCTATTTTATTTTATTTTAATTTTAGTTTACTTTTGAGCCAGTTTAAAAGTATATTTGACAGAATACTAGGAAGTTAGGTTCCTGCCAGTGTGCTAACTCACTTGTTAGTTTTGGAGATTCCATTTTGTCTTGGTGACATTATAGTTGACTATTTCTGGAAACATCAGTGAATAAACAATATGTATAAAATGCCTACTGTCTACCATATAGTGGTTACTAGGTATACACATATCAAGTTTAAAACAAACCCAGCTCTCAAGTAATCTTACATTCTGGCAGGAAAGACAATGAATAAATCTGTCATAATACAGAATAAATACAAAATTACTAAATGCAAAGGAATTAATTTCAGAATAGGTGGAGAGAGGAGGGAGACCTTTGCATTGGGAGGAGATGAAGAAAGCTTTCATAAAGGAAGAGAAGGTGTCTATGAAGTCGAGGTGAGCAATGAGTACATTCTAGCTATGGAGGAAGACCAATGTAAAAGGCATGTAGACAGGTATAAGTGACATTTATATAGTGTTTTTAAAACTTACTAAGCCCTTCACATAAGTTCTCATTTAAACCTCATAATAGAATAACCTTTTGGGGTAGGTAGAACAGGCATTATAATCCCCATTTTACAGATGAAGAAATTGAATTTCTGAGAGATTGTCCAGGACCTAATAAATGTAAGAAGTGAGATTTGAACCCAGGTGTACTATTTTATCCTGTGCTATGATGCTTTAAATAACAGAAAAAAGGGGATTTATTCTCCCCTCTAAGTCTATTTTTTTAATTCTCTTTTTTTAATAGTATTTTGTTTTTTCCAATTACATGTAAAAACAAGTTTTAACATTTATTTTAAAAATCTAATTCCAAATTTTCTCCCTCCATCCCAAGATTACAAATAATTTGTTTATAGGTTATTTATGTGCAATTCTGTATAACATTTCCATATTAGTCATGTTATGAATGAAGAAATATATGAAAAGGGAACAAAATATGCTAAAAATAAAGAAAGTGAAGATAGTATGTTTTGAGTTCTTTCTCTAAAAATTAATATCATTTTTTCATCACAAGTCTTTTGGAATTGTCTTAGATTATTATATTTTTGAGAATAGCTAAGTCATTCATGATTATTATTCACGTCATTCATTGTCAAGTCATTCATTGTACAGTCTTGCTGCTGCTGTGTATAATGTTCTTCAGGTTCTGTACCTTTCAATTCAGGGTATATCACCTGATTTAGAGAGAAATCATGCTCATGTATTTGCTGTTGGGAGAAGACAGAGGTAGTTATCAATTCATTTGATTGTTATTTAACAGTAACCTGAGGAAGGGAAATGATAACTTTTCTTCATTAAGGTAGTGCTATCTGTTTCTGTTTCTCTCATTAAGATTGTTTCTTCTGCAAAATTTATGGTGTTTGTTTATTGTAAACTTAAATAGAAAATAGGGGGGGAAACCCAAAACATTGCCATGTGCATATCAGAACATAAGAGAGGTTTCAGAATATAAAACAATAGATTTCCATTTCAGGAAAGCATATGTAATAAACATACAATGTGTTGAGAAGCTATCTTTTGTTTTTTTAGCTTTCTTGTAAGTTTTCTTTTGTTCTCTGCAGTATACTTTTTTACTTTATTTTTTTTTCCCCTTTCCCACTCCCCTCCACCAAGAAGGCTACAGTTAAGCCATATGCACACACATAAGCACACATGCACACATACATATAGTTATCTATATTTATCTATAGTAAGATCATACTATGCTTGTTTATCCTCTTTCTCTGAAGGTGGATGACCTTTTCTAAGTTCAAATCTTTCCATATTTTTTTAATTCCACCAATTGAACATTTCCTGCACTACAGTGATATTCCAACCTTATACTGTCTAGTATTTTAAATAGTTCAAACAAAATTGATTAATATGGCTGACATAGTATAGTTTTCTTGGTTCCCAAGGGTTTTTTTTTTTTCAAGTGTTTTTTATCAGTCAGTTTATGGCATTAAAATTTTTATTGAGGGGCAGCTGGGTGGTGCAGTGGATAGAGCACCAGCCCTGAAGTCAGAAGGACCTGAGTTCAAATTTGACCTCAGACACTTAACAGTTCCTAGTCATGTGACCTTGGGCAAGTCACTTAATTCCAGTTGCCTTGGCAAAAAAAAAAAAAAAATTATCGATATGTTTTGGTTTTACATCATCTACAGTTTCCAGCATATTCCTCTCTCCCCTCTTCCCAGAGAGCTGGCCCATTTAACAGAGAATAAAAAAAGGAATTCAACAAAATTTAATCAACACGTTCACAAAGTTCAGCATCATAGGTAGTGTTCCACACCTCTGCAAAAGAAAGACAGATTCTCATATCAAGATTATTCACAATTTTACAGTATTTAATTGATATGATTTTTTTTTGTATTTTTTTTCCTCATTTATAGTATTGTTATATATATATTGTTTTCTTGGTTCTCCTTAACACGGGATTCTGTTCTCAGACCCCTTCTTTTCTCTTTCTGTATGACTATAATTAATGATCTCATTAGCGTCTATGAATTTGTTCATCATTTTTTATAGAACAATAATATTCCATTACCTTCATGTGCCACAACTTGTTCAGCTATTCCCCAATTGATGACCATCACTTTTCCAATTCTTTGCCACCACAAAAAGAGCTGCTACAAACATTTTTGCACATGTGAGTCCTTTTCCCTTCTTTATGATTTCCTTGGGATACACTACTGGGTCAAAAGGTAATGTACAGTTTTATAGCCCTTTGGGCATAGTTCCAAATTGCTCTCCAGAATGGTTGGATCAATTCACAACTCCACCAACAATGTATTAGTGTTCCAGTTTCCCACACCCCCTCCAACATTTATCATTATCTTTTCCTATCATCTCAGTCACTGAGACATGTGAGGTGATATTTCTAAAGTTGTTTTAATTTGCATTTCTCCAATCAATAGTGTTTTAAACTCCCATGAATTTAATTACCATCTCTGTGCTGATTAATTCTCAAATCTACTGTCTTGCCCTAATCTCTCTTGATGACCTGCAGTCTCACATCTTGAAGTGGGTGGATATCCAGTAAATATCATCAATTCAACATGTCCAAAACTCAACTCATCTTTTCCCCTAAATCTTTCCTACTTTCTACTTTGCCTATTACTGTAGAGAGCAATGCCATCTCCCAATCCCTCTGGCTCATAACCTTAAAGCCATGATCAACTTCCTTCTTTCCCCCTTCCACATCTCTCCTCCTCTCTATACCTCACCTCTTGCCCATCATTTTCACCTCTGCGACATCTCTTGAATATGTCCCCTTCTCTCCTCTGACTTTGGATTACTGTGGTTCAGCCCCTCATCATTTCATGGACTATTTCATAGACTGCTGTCTTAAATCTCTCCCGCTCCAACTCATCCTTTATTGGGCTATCAAAATAATTTTTCTAAAGTACATTTACTCCTTACTACGTACTTACTATTGCCTTCGGGAGCTAATACAAAATGTTCTAGTTGACTTTCAAAGCTTTTCATTACTTAATCCCCACCTATCTTTCCAGTCCAGATCTAGCACACAAGATCCAGTGACACTAATCACCTTGCTGTACCATTAACAAGACACTCCATCTCTCAGCCCTTGGGCCTGGAATTCTGTCTTTTTTTATTTAGTACCTTGTCTGGTTTTCTGTAAGTCTCAACTAAAATCCCATATTCTCCTGAGTTAGTGTCAAGCTCATGTGGAAGTAAAACCACTAATCTGTACATGACGATCTCTATGAGCCACATATTGATTTAGTTTTTTAAAATGTTATCTGTGTTTTTATCAGGTGTTTTACTTTGTTAAATATTTTCAATTACATTTTAATCTCCGCAGTAGGGAATTTTGCACAACTTTGTGTTTGATAAACTCTGTTCTGTAGGAAATCTTTCCCAACTCATCTTAATTCTAATGTCTTCCCTCTCTTACTTAGTTCCTCTTTATTTTATAGATAGCTTATTGTACATAGTTATTTGCTTGTTCTCTCCCCCTTTAGATTGTGAATTCTTCGAAGGCAAGGACTATCTTTTGACGTTTTTTGTCTTCTCAGTGCTTAATTTCTTTGAATTGTTTATATCATGTTGCATCAATTTCTATAAATCTTTGCATCCTCCTTTATATTCATCTTTATCTTTTCTTTCATTGTAGTTAGTAATAATCCATTACTATTCTCCATTTGATGAGTTCTATTTTGTTTTCAGCTCTTGGCTGCTACCAAAAAAAATGCCTTTAAATATTCTGATATATTTAGAATCCACATTTTCCCCTTTCTATTCCCCTTTTCTTTCCCACTATTCTTGATCTAAAGGGATCTCTCAAGTCACAGAGTATAGGTTTTTTTTTTGTTTGTTTGTTTGTTTTTTTTCTTTTTGCTGAGGCAATTGAGGTTAAGTGACTTGCCCAGGGTCACACAGCTAGGGAATGTTAAGTGTCTGAGATCACATTTGAACTCAGGTCTTCCTGACTTCAGGGCTGGTGCTCTATCCACTGCGCCACCTAGCTGCCCCAGAGTATAGGTATTTTAAGCACTTTATTAACTTAATTCTAAATTACTTTTCCAGATTGGCAAAATGAAGTAAACAGTCATTTAATAATATTTACTAAATGCCAGGCATTGTGCTAGTAAGTACCAGGAATACAGAGAAAAGAAGAAACAATCCATGCTCTTCAAGGAGTTCATATTTATTTGGAATAGTTTACAGGCTTCACCAAATTATTTGCTTAACTTTCTTCCCACTTATTAATAATTTAGAGGATTTTTTCTTATTTTAAAAAATTCATTGTTATATTTTGATTTCATGTCACCTAAATTTCTTCTTTATCCTTCCCCTCTTCCCAGGGAGTCATTCCTTATAACAAAACATTTTTATTAAAAAAATAATAAGAGAAAGAAGAGGGGGAGAAATAAATAAAAATAATCCCTAACCCTGAAAAAAATGGGTTGGTATGTGTGTTCTACATTTTTAGAAAAGTTGGGGCAAATTCTCCAATTGATAAATGGTCAAAGGATATGAACAGACAATTTTCAGATGAAATTGAAACCATTTCTAGTCATATGAAAAAATGCTCTAAATCATTATTGATCAGAGAAATGCAAATTAAGACAACGTTGAGGTACTACTGCATACTTTCATATTGGCTAAGATGACAAAGAGATAATGTTGAATGTTGGAGGGGATGTTGATAAACTGGCACACTAATACATTGTTAGTGGAGTTGTGAACTAACTCAACCATTCTGGAGTGCAATATGGAACTATGTCCAAATGGGTATCAAACTGTACATGCCCTTTGATCTGGCAGTGTCTGTGCCGGACCTGCATCCCAAAGAGATCATTAAAAAAGGGAAAAGGTCCCATGTGCAAACATGTTTGTAGCAGATCTTTTTATAGTGGTAAGGAATTGGAAATTGAATGGATCTCCATCATTTGGGGAATGGGCTGAGTAAGTTAATGGTATACGAATATAATAGAATATTATTGTTCTATAAAAAACGACCAGCAGGATGATTTCAGAGAGGCCTGGAGAGACTTACATGAATGATGCTGAGTGAAGTGAGTAGAATCAAGAGAATATTATACACAGCAAAAGCAAGATTATATGATGATCAATTCTGATGGATGTGGCTCTTTTCAAGAATGAGATGATTCAGGCCAGTTCCAAAAAACTTATGATAGAGAGAGCCATCTGTACCCATAGAGAGGACTGTGGGGACTGAATGTGGATCACAATATATAGTATTTTCACTTTTTTTATTGTTTATTTAAATTTTGTTTTGTCAATTTTTTTCCTTTTTGATCTAATTTTTGTGTGTGGGTGTGTGTGCAGTATGATAATTATGGAAATATGTATAGAAGACCTGCACATGTTAAACATACTGGATTATTTGCTCTCTAGGGAGGGGTTGGGGGGAAAGGAGGGAGAAAAAAAATTGAAACACAAGGTTTTGCAAGGGTGAATGTTGAAAACTATGCATATGTTTTGAAAATAAAAAATTTAAGCGGCAGCTAAGTGGCATAGTGGATAGAACACCAATCCTGAAGTCAGGAGGACCTGAGTTCAAATGTGGTCTTAAGACACTTAACACTTCCTAGCTGTGTGACCCTGGGCAACTTAATCCCAATTGCCTCAGCAACAACAACCAAGAAAAGAAAAAAGACTATCAAAAAAGAAAAGTTGCCAAGTGTCTTATAATATTTCTGTAGGGCTAAGCTTGGTCTTTGTAATTTTGCAGTGTTCACTTAAATTTTTTTTCTGATTATTTTTAGCATTTTTTTCTTTTTAAATTTTGAATTCCAAATTTTTTTCCCTCCCACCTACTTACTCTCTTCCTCATCCACTGAGAAAGGAAAAGTGATATCAACTGCATGTGAAATGAAGCAAAACATTTCCAAATTGGCCATATTAAAAAAAAAAAAAAAAGAAAAAGAAAATGGGAAAATTTAAATTTGTAGTCAGTTCATCAGTTCTCTCTGGAGGCAAATAGCATTTTTTTTAATCATAAGTTCTTTAGAATTGTCTTGGATCATTGTATTGATCAGAGTAATCAAGTCTTTCACAGTTGATCATCATTACAACATGGCTGTTACTGTACAGAATTGTCTCCTAGTTCTCACTTTACTTTGCATCAGTTTCATATAAGTCTTGGCATGTTTTTCTGAAATCACCCTTCTTGTCATTTCCCACAACACAATAGTACTCCATCACAATTATATGCTACAATTTATTCCCACGTCCCATTCCCATATTGCTGAGCATTTCTTCAATTTCCAGTTCTTTGCTACCAAAAAAGAATGCTAGAAATATTTTTGTACATGCAAGTCCTTTTCCTTTTTTCTTTGATCCCTTTGGAGTACAGACTTAATAATGATATTGCAGGTTTATTGTATTGGACCACCTAGTTTCAGATTGTTGACCAAAATGGTTGAACTATACCAGGAGTTCATTAATGTACCGATTTTCCCTGATCCCCTCCAGCATTTGTCATTTTTGATAGGTATGAATTGGTAGTTCAGAGGTGTTTTAATTTGCATTTCCCTAGTCACTAGTCATTTAGAACATTTTTTTTTTCTTGCATAGGTAGCTTTGATTCTTCAGAAAATTGCCAGTTCATATCTTTTGACTCATTTATCAATTGAGATATGGGGTATAACAATGGGATATTATTTTTATAAATTTGACTCAGTTCTCTACTCAGTATGTATTTGAGTAATGAAGCCTAATTTATCAAAGAAGCTTGTAAAAATGTTTTACGTAGCTTCATTATCTGTGGTATCTTTTAGCAAAATGTAGTTTCCTTTTGCTTTTGCTCTGTCAGAGATCTTTTTTTTTTTTTTTTTTTACCATTGCCTTTTTCATTTTAGTTGAAGAATATCAGATTCTGCTTTAACCCTTTATTTGAACTCTGTGTTTCTTTCTGTTTCAAGTATGTATGTTTCTGGTAAACAACATTTTGTTCTCGTTTCTAATCTTTTCTACTATCTGCTTCTGTTTTATGAGTGAGCTCATCTCGTTTACATTCACTGTTGTGTATTTCCTTCTGTCCCATTTCCTTCTTGTTTCTTCTGCCTTCCCTTTTTTTATCCTCTCTCTCATTAAAAGTATTTTATTTCTAACTGCTGTCTCTTTTATCATCTCTTGCCCCTTTTCTCATCCCTTTCTCCTCCTATTTACCTATTGGGTTAATTATATTTCTATACACAACTGTGTGTGTGTGTGTGTGTGTGTGTGTGTGTGTGTGTGTGTGTATTTTCCTTCCTCTTTGAACTAATTCTGAGGACAGTGAGGTTCAAGAACTTACCCCTCATTTTCCCCTTCTGTTCTTGTTGCTCCTCTTTAATATGAGTAAAATTCCCCCATCCTACCTCTCCTTCTCCCGCCCCCTTTCTTATTGCATCCTCCTTCTTCGATTATTCCAACATAAGACTCATATCCACATCCTTTGTCTATGTAATAGTGATACAGTTTTTAGAAGTTATTTCATCTTCCCAAATAGGAATATAAATAGTTTAACTTTATTGAGAATGTTATGATTATATTTACCTTTATGTATTTTCCTTGAATATTTTTTTTTTCTTTTTGGCATTTTCTTTTTTTTTTTTTCTATTTAGCACTGGTCTTTTCATCAGCAATGCCTAAAATCTCCTTTATTTCATTAAATGACCATTTTTTTCCCTTGGAGAATTATACTCCAAATTTTTGGTTAGGTTATTCTTGGTTGTCATCCTAGGGTTTTTTTTTTTTTTTTTGCCTTCGGGTAATCCAAGTCCTTTGCTCCTTTAATGTAGAAACTGACAAATCTAGTGTGAAACCTAATTGTAGTTCCACAATATTTGAGTTGTTTCTTTCCAACTGCATGAAATATTTTCTCTTTGAATTTGGAATTTGCTCTGGGAGCTCTGAAATTTGCTTATAATATTTCTAGGAGTTTTTAATTTGGGTTTTCTTTCAGGAAATGATTAGTTCCATTTTATTGTCTGGATTTAAGATATTAGGGCAGTTTTCCTTGATAATTCCTTGAAATATGGTGTATAGACTCACATGGCTTTCAGGTATCCTTAATAATTCTTTTTTTTTTTTTTTTTCTTTTTGCTGAGGTAATTGAGGTTTAAGTAAGTTGCCCAGGGTCACCACAGCTAGGGAATGTTAAGTGTCTGAGACCAGGTTTGAACTCAGGTCCTCCTGACTTCAAGGCTGATGCTCTATCCACTGTGCCACCTAGCTGCCCCCCAATTCTAATTTCTAAGAAATTATTTTCTTCAATGAGATTTTATATGTCTTCTATTTAGCCAATTCTTTTTTTAAGTAGTTCTTTTCTTTAGTGAATTTTCGTACTTCCTTTTCCTATTCTGTTTTTTAAGGAGGTATTTTCATGAGTGAATTTTGTACCTTTTTTTTTTACCATTAGGCAAATTTTGGTTTTTAAGGTGTTATTTTCTTTTTCTTTTTGGTAAATATTTTTTTATTGTTATTTTTTTTAATTATTATTTTTTTATTAAAGATTTTTAATTGCAAAACATATGTATGGGTAATTCTTCAACAATGACCCTTACAAAGCTTTCTGTTATAAAATTTTCCCCCCTAGTCCCCACTCCTCCCCTAGATGGCAGGAAGTCCACTACATGTTATGTTAAAATACGTGACAAATCGAATATATGTATGCATATTTCCACACTTATCTTGCTGTGCCAGAAAAATCATATCTACAAGAAAAAAAAATCTGAGAAAGGAAACACAATGCAAGCAAACATCATTAGAGAGCATGAAAATGTTATGTTGTGGTCCCTCTCATGTCCCTCTCTCTGGGTGTATATGGCTTTCTTCACTGAACAATTGGAACTGGTTTGAAACATTTCATTGTTGAAGAGAGCCATGTCCATCAGAATTGATCATCATATAGTCTTGTTGTTGCCGTGTATAATGATCTCCTGGTTCTGCTCATGTAGCTCAGCATCAGTTCATGCAAGTCTCCAGGCCTCTCTGAAATCATCCTGCTGGTTGCTTTTTACAGAACAATAATATTCCATCACATTCATATACCATAATTTATTCAGCCATTCTCCAATTGATGGGCATCCATTCAGTTTCCAGTTTCTTGCCACTACAAAAAGGGCTGCCACAAACATTTTTGCACATGTGAGTCTCTTTCCTCCTTTATGATATCTTTGAGATATAACCAATAGAAACACTGCTGGGTCAAAGGGTATACACAGTTTGATAACTTTTTGAGCATAGTTCCAAATTGCTCTCCAGAATGGTTAGATCCGTTCACAGTTCCACTAACAATGTATTAGTGTCCCAGTTTTCCCACATCCCCTCCAACATTCGTCATTATCTTTTCCTGTCATTTTAGCCAATCTGACAGGTGTGTAATGGTATCTCAGAGTTGTCTTAATTTGCATTTCTCTGATCGATAGTGATTTGAAGCACCTTTTCATATGACTGGAAATGGTTTTAATTTCATCATCTGAAAATTGCCTGTTCATATCCTTTCACCATTTATTGATTGGAGAGTGGCTTGAATTCTTATAAATATGAGACAATTCTCTATATATTTTATATAGAGACTGTGATCCAGAACCATATATGGGCATTAGAATTGTCAGTCATTGCCAGCAAAGAATCAGTCTCCTGTAATCTCTCTTTGACCAGTTGTCCAGCCCCTTTCTGTCTTTTAGAGATGAGACCTTTATCAGAACCCTTAAATGTAAAGATGATTTCCCAATTTGATGCTTCCCTCCTAATCTTGTCTGCATTAGTTTTGTTTATACAAAAACTTTTTAACTTACTATAGTCAAAATTTTCTATCTGGTGTTCAATTAAGAGTTCCAGTTCTTTGGACATAAATTTATTCCATCTCCACAGGTCTGAGAGGTAAACTATCCTTTGTTCCTATAATTTGCTTATAATATCATTCTTTATATCTAAATCATGAAGGGTGTTATTTTCTTCATAATTTTTTTGTGCCTCCTTACGAAGGTGCAAATTTTCACAATTTTTTTTTTTTGCATTCCTTTCATTTCTTTTCTCATTTTTTTCTCTGCCACTCTAATATTAGTCTTCCTTTCACTCTTACAGGAATTCTTGTTTCATATTTGCATTTTTTTGTTTGTAGCTATTTTCACTTACTGGCTTCTTCTGACTTTGTCTTGGTCTTCCCTGCCATCATATAGCTTTTTTATGATTAAATTCTTTTTTGTTCTTTGCTCCTTTTCCAGCTCATTTGTTGACTTTGAATTTTATGTTAAAAGTTTGGCTTCTGTTCACCTGGACAGCGGGAAAGCATTGTTTTAAACTTTGACTTATTTTGTGTTGTTACTTTCAAAGATAGTTTTGGGAGTCTGCAAGTTTTTGGTTTTTACATAGTATATGATATTACCACTCTTTTGGTCTGAGCTCTGGTTTTTATCCAGAAAGGGCCTCTGGTCCCCTGAAACTACAAGCATTAGGCTCTCTTTGCCTTGGAACTAAAACCCTGACCCTGTTCCTTTGTGCCCATCCACCACTATTCCTTTGTACCTTCAGACTGTGATCCAGAACCATATATGGGCATTAGAATTGTCAGTCATTGCCAGCAAAGAATCAATCTCCTGTAATCTCTCTTTGACCAGTTGTCCAGCCCCTTTCTGTCTCTGGACTAAGAGCTTCCGAATCTGGTGCTACAGCCACTATTGCTTCCACTGCATATGTGGGCTCCAGAACAGCTTTCACCCTGGTGTCATAAAGTTGTGCTTATCTCCTAAATTTTCTTAGACCACAAAAATCTCTCACTTTGATTCCTTCTTAGCTTTGTCACTCCAAAATTTGATTTTAGGTTTTATTTTAAAATTGTGTGGAGGGATTTGAAAGAGTTCAGTTAGGTTGTATTTCATATGCCATCATAACTACTTTTCATCACATTAATTTTTTTATTGCCTTGTAGTATTTCTTTCCATTTACATTGTTGCAGTTGTATTGTTTTTTGGTTCTGCTTCATTTTGATCAGTTCAATCTTTTTGTTGTTCTCTGTATTCATATTTTTATTTCTTACAGCACAGTATCTTCCTGTCTGTGTACCACAATTGAATTAGCCATTCCCTTTTGGATAGTATCTACTTTATGTCTTGTAACAAAAAAAAAAAAAAGTTGTCCTATAAATATTTTGGCATATATGCAATTTTTCTTTTTCTTGTTAATCAGTTAACTCCTTGGATTATAATACCTTTATTGAATTATAATTACCCTCGGCAGTGAAATCTATCTGTATTAGAATGTGTAAATGTTTTAGCCACTTTATAGTTTTATAGAATCAACTAATTCACAGCTCCACCAATAATTCATATAATCACTTTTTATTTTCAAAATACATGCAAGATAGTTTTCAACATTCATTCTTGCAAAACCTTGTGTTTCAAATTTTTTTCTTCCCTTACCCTCATCCCTAGAGAGCAAATAATCCAATATATGGTAAACATGTGTAATTTTTCTATACATATTTCCACAATTATCATACTGCACAAGAAAAATCAGATCAGAAAGAAAAAAAAAAGAGAGAAAGAAAACCAAAAGCAAGCAAACAACAAAAAAGGTGAAAATTCTATGTTGTGATCCACATTCAGTCCCCCCTGACCTCCTTCTGGATGTAGATGACTCTCTTTATCACAGGACCATTGGAATTGGCTTGAATCACATCATGGATGAAAGAGCCACACCCATCAGAATTCATTACTGTGTAATATTTCTGTGTCCAATATTTTTTTGGTTCTACTCACTTCACTTAGCAATAGTTCTTATAAGTCCCCCCAGGCCTTTCTGAATTCATCCTGCTGATCGTTTCTTATAGAGCCATTCCCCAACTGAGGAGCATCCACTTAGTTTCCAATACCTTATGGCTTATATTCTTATTAGTTTGAGTCAATTTTCTATATTTTAGAAATGAGGTCTTTATCAGAACCCTTGAATGTAAAAAAATTTTCCCCAATTTTCTGCTTCCCTTCTAATTTTGGCTGCATTGGTTTTGTTTGTATAAAAACTTTTTAATTCAATAATTCATTATTAATGTCCTTTCTTAATGTGTTTTCCTTAATCATTGACTATTCCCATATTTTGTTATCTTTGCTGATTTTCTGGATATTAGATGACACTTCAGGGTTATAACTAGTGGTTTGAAACATTCTTTCATATGATTGTTAATAGTTTGCAATTTTTATTTTGACAACTCTTTTTAATATCCTTTGAACATTTATTTATCTGGTTTTATTTCTTGCAAATTCTTTCAAGTCTTATTAGAGATATTTGATACAATTTTTTTTCTCCTAGTTGACCACATTTCTTCTAATGTCATCAGTTTTGTTCACAGAAAAGTTTTTAATTTTCTATGACCATTTTTGTGATTACCTTTTTCTTTTTTAGGAAAATCAGATTGCTAAAACAATGGAAGATATCTGTAAAACAATGAAAGATATCTGATGGAATTCTCTAATTTTTTAATAGTATGATAATATTTTATAATATTCAGGTTATATTCATTTTGAACTTATTGTAGAATGTGGTATATAAGGCTAAACACAATATCTTGGAGATTTTAGTTGTAGGAGCTTTGACTTTGTTGTCTTAGTATGTATTTTGATCTTGTCACCATAGTAATTTTCTATGGTCATAATCTTTTTTTGTTGTTGGCTCATTTTGTCTCAGCCCTGTTACTTGACTTTTTAAATCTGTTAAAGTAGAGCTCTGCTTCTAGAATGGAGGGTGCATTGTCCCAAGCATAAGGGGTCTGGCTATTTTCAGAGATACTTCTAGGGACCTGTAAGTTTTCAGTTCTTCCAATGCGATATAATATTAGGAGAGGTATGTTTGCTACTTTCCTGCCCCTTGCTCTGGTCTGTGAGCAACTATAAGCACTCTTTTCTGCTCTGGAACTGTGAGGAGGGTCCTTGCTCCACTGTGGCTGGAAGCTCTGGTGTTCTGGTGCTTTTCCTTCACCTTAGGGTTGCCACTCAGTACTGGGACTGAGATCAATGTAGGCAAAACAAGAGTCCTGTCTCAGTGCCAGCAAAGTGACACCTGTCATCTCCTTCTGACCAGTTATAGTCTGTGGGCTGAGAGCTCCCACAGCTGCTGCTACTGGTTCAGTGGCTCCCAAGACCTGCTCTTGGTTTCCTGGAGCTGGAGCCATGCTGGCATAGTGGAACTGTGCTCTCCTCTTACCCAGGTGTGACAAACCTTTCCTGCTGACCTTCTGAGTAGTCTTTGGCATCTGGTTTGAGAGATCTAGAAACCATCACTGATTCAGTCACCCTAAGGCCTGTTCCTGGTCTGCTGGTGCCAGGATTGTGCTGACGTGACCTGGGCCTCACTGTTCTCCATTCTTACCGCTGTGTGACAGACCTTTCCTCCTGACCTTCCAGGCTGCTAGGCTGGAAAATTGTATCACTCCATCTTTTTATGGGTTCTGACATTTTAAAATGTATTTAGTGTTATTATTTAAAAGTATTTGGAGCGGTTTGGGGGGAGAGCTTTTACTCTGCCATCTTCTAAAAAAAGATAAAACACAATTTCTATCCAAGTGCTTTCCAGTTTTCCAGAAACTTTTATTGAATACGAAGTTCTTATCAAACACTGAAATACCAAGTTCACGTTTTGATCCTTATCTGTCTCTTTGATCTGCTTTTCTGTTTTTTTAACCAGATTTTTGATGATTTTGCTTTTTAGTATAGATTGAAATCCCAAAGGATTATTTCTTCTTGATGCCTACTTTATTTCACTTGAGATGTTAGATTTTTTTATTCCTTTAAATTAATTTTTGTTTTGTTTTGTTCCATATTAGCTCCTTTGTTATATCACTAAATCTCTAAATTAATTTAGGCAGAAGAGTAATTGTTAGTATGTTGGCATGACCTACTCATGAGCAGTGAATATTTCTCCAGTTTTTTTATTTTGAAGAAAAAATTTTTAATTGTACCTATACAGACCTTGAGTATGCCTTCAGTGTAGATTGATTCCCACATATTTTATGCATTCTGTAGTTATTTTGAATGACTTTCTGTTATATCTTGCTTTTTATGCATGTCATAGAGAAATTTTGATTTTTGCCAGTTTATTTTTTATACTGCTATTAATCTGTAGTTACTGTTTTAGTAAGGATTTTGTTATTGTTTTGTTGATTCGATAGGATTTTCTGAGTAAAGTGCCATGTCAACAAATAGGAATAGTTTTGTTGCCTCCCTTTTAGCCTATTACAAATATTTACAAAATGCATAACTCTGTTCTAAGCCCTATAAATTCTTGCTGTGTAGAAATTTACAGTCTACTTGATATAAGTACTTATAAAAGTACATTTATGTGAAATTATCAAGAAAAAATAAAATTCAAGGAAGTACGAAAGTCATGTGACCGAATTGAAAAAAAGAAAATGTATACCAGCGTCACCTGTGTCCCAGTGATGATCTGTCTCCTAGTCATATGAAAAAAAGGGGGGGGAATCGAACAAATTTATCCTTAGCTCAAAGAGCATTCTACTAAGGGAAACAATGTGTATATAGATAAGTAAATCCAAACAGGGTAAAAATTGCAATGGGATTTCAGGTAAGAGGGCACTAACAAGTGTGGGAGGAATGGGGGGAAGATCAGGAAAGATGGCACATGAATTGAACCTTGCAGGAAGCCAGGATTTTTACAAGGTAAAAGTAAGAAGAGAATAGGCATTTCAGGAATTCTGAAACCTGTACAAAAGCACAGAGGCAGGAAATGGTATGTGGAAATCAAGGAATAACGGACATTCAGTCTGGTTTGATAGATTAGAGAATGAGTGGTATAGAAGAGAGAATATAGAGGCATAATGTGAAATATAATTGGAAAGATAATAAAAGTGAGATTGAAATTTTAGGCCAAAAATTTTGTATTGCATTCCAGAGACAAGGTATTTAGAAATCTGAGTTGATGAATAAGTGGGTAGATTTGAAGTTTAGGAAGATGAATTTGGCAACTGTGGAAAGAATGAATTGAAGATTGAAAAAAAAAAAAAAAAAACTCGAACTGAGAAACAAAACCAGAGGTTATTTCAGAAGTTTGATTAATAGATGATGATGTCTTGAATTAAGGTGGTGTGTGTGTGTGTGTATGAGATTGTACAGACAGGAGAATGAAGATGTGCTAGAAGTGACAGAATATTGGGGGAAAAATACTTTTTTTAAAAAAAATTACTTCTCAAAACAAAATAGAAAACCAAGTTTCATTATTTTAGGTGTTCTTATGCTCCAGTGTTAAAACAAGTGTCAGTGCAAGTAGAAATGAAAGGGGGGAGTCAGTTTGAGATCCAGTTATGCTTGTCAGACATGTGGGAGTTGGTCCTTAAAATATCATTATGAAAAGGGAAGTGTCAAAAGTCACAAGAATAGAAATCCAACATCAAGAATAGACATAATAAATTCATGAGATATTGAACTCAGCCAGTTGGGTTTTGTAGAGGAAGTAGGGAGAAATTTAGATGAACATTTTCAAGCCAAAATTTTGGAAGTCCTAAAGTGCCAAGCTGAGATGTTTGTTTAAGGGAATAAGAAACCTAAATTTTTTCATTGATCTTTTTTTTTTTATATATATATCATTTTTGTTTCCCAATTTCCCTTATCTAGAAAGGCATTTCTTATAGCAAAGAATTTAAAAAAAAAAATAAGGAAAAGGAACAATCAAAGCATCAGTAGTGCCCTACATTATATGTATTGCTCCCACCACTCCAAAGAAGGGAGGTGAGAAAAGGCCCCACATGTGCAAGAATGTTTGTGGCAGCCCTTTTTGTAGTGGCTAGAAACTGGAAATTGAATAGATGCCCTTCAATTGGAGAATGGCTGAATAAATTATGGTATATGAATGTTATGGAATATTATTGTTCTGTAAGAAATGACCAGCAAGATGATTTCAGAGAGGCCTGGAGAGACTTACATGAACTGATGCTGAGTGAAATGAGCAGAACCAGGAGATCATTATACACGGCAACAACAGTACTATATGACGATCAATTCTGATGGACATGGCTCTCTTCAACAATGAAATGTTTCAAACCACCTCCAATTGTTCACTGAAGAAAGCCATATACACCCAGAGAGAGGGATGTGAAATGTGGACCACAACATAACATTCTCATACTCCTTGATTGATGTTTGCTTACATTGTGTTTCCTTTATCTGATATATCGTTTGTGTAGATAAGATTTTTCTTGCACACCAATGATAAGTTTGGAAATATGTATACATATATTCGATTTGCCAATATTTTAACATAATTAACATGTAGTGGATATCCTGCCATCTAGGGGAGGAGTGGGGAGTTGGGGGGAAAAATTTGTAACGGAAAGCTATGTAAGGGT
>JAJPUD010005597.1:111789-154210 GCA_023553655.1 Myrmecobius fasciatus
AAAAAAAAAAAAAAAACAAAGAAGGGAGGTGAGTTACACTCTCAAATCTTTCACTTAGGACCAAGCTCTTCATCACTATAATTTTACATCATTCAGTTCCACTCAATGGAGATTTTGAGATAGGGAGTGACAATAGAGTCCTGTCATTTTTATACTTCATTGCATTGGGAGTAATAGCCTAAAACAGTGAGCTAAAGCCCTTGAGTTCAAATCCTGGTTCTTTTATTTAATGCCTATATGAATTTGGGCAAGTTATCTAACCCTCTGGGCTTCATTTTTTTCACCTATAAAATAGATGGTGGTTATCCTTTGATGGGAACAAATGTTTTAAGAATGTTGATCTGATAATGATGTGGGGGAGATTTAAGAGGTTTTAAGAGACTGAAGGCAGAGGAGAGTTGGAGGCTTCTATAGTGTTCTGGGCAAGAAGGAAAAGACTGAATAAAATTTTAGTACCAAGTGAAAGTGGAGAGGAAGAGGCAAATTAAGATATTTTGGAAACAGAATCATCTGGACTTGATGAGTGATTATTAAGTGTCAAAAATGAAGACGACACCTGATTGAGGTTTGAATGAAACAATAACTGGAGGCTAGTGATGCTATTCAATCCAACAAGGAGGCCATTTTGGCTGGACTGTAGACTATATGAAGAGAAATAATGTGCAGTAAGCTTTGAAATATTGGGTTGGAGCAGGTTCTGAAGTACAAAAGTTTTGAATGAGAGGTAGCTGGTTTGTAGAAAGATTGTCTAGTTGGGGAAGATCCATTTTTGTCTTTCATTGTGTTCTCACAATTTTGAGACAAAGAAATTAAAGCCATTTCTAGTCTTATGAAAAAATACTCTAAATCACTTTTGACTAGAGAAATGCATATTGAGACGACTAATTCTGAGGTAACACTATACATCTCTTAGATTGGCTAAGATGACAGAAAAAGATAATAAATGTTGGAGGGGATGTGGGAAAACTGGGACACTAATACATTGTTGGTGGAACTGTGAACGGATCCAGGCATTCTGGAGAGCAGTTTGGAACTATGCTCAAAAAGTTATCAAACTGTGCCCTTTTTGTAGTGGCAAGAAACTGGAAACTGAATGGATGCCCATCAATTGGAGAGTGGCTGAATAAATTATGGTATATGAATATTATGGAATATTATTGTTCTGTAAGAAACGACCAACAGAATGATTTCAGAGAGGCCTGGAGAGACTTGCATGAACTGATGCTGAGTGAAATGAGCAGAACCAGGAGATCATTATAAACAGCAACAACAATATTATGTGAGGATCCTTGTGTTCCCAGCATAGCCTGTTTTAGAAATGCTTGGGGAGATCATGTCCAGATTATATCCAAGGTAGTACTAAAACATGTCTCCAAATTTACCTACCTTTTATTAATTCAGTCTTCTAAATGTCTCTGGGTTTTTGTAGCACCTCCACCCCCACCACCCTTGATTCGAAATGGTGCCCGGGATGCCCCACCTCCACCTCCACCATACCGAATGCATGGTTCTACAGAGCCCTTGAGCAGAGGAAAGCCCCCCCCTCCACCTTCAAGGACGCCAGCTGGGCCTCCTCCACCACCTCCACCACCCCTGAGGAATGGCCACAGAGATTCCATCACAACTGTCCGATCTTTCTTGGGTATGTATATTATCTTTTGAGAAGACCTCATTCACAGTCATGACATACCCAGCTTACAGTTCAGGTTCTTTGGTCTCTTAGCAGTATATTGTAGTCTCTCTCTCTCCATCTTTTTAAATTTTTAAATTTTTATTGATTTTCATAGTATCACAATTGATTCTTTTGATATCTTCTCCATCAAGAGTCTGTATTGGGTTTATTGGTTTGTGGTTGAGACTACTCACCCTTCTCTTTCCTGCCCTTTGTCTACTTGTCCTTTTATGAGATTTTGTTCCTAGTGAACCATTATGTCTTCCTTTGTTTTGGAGATGTTTCTTTGATCAGAACCAAAACAGATGGCCTAATCCTTTTAGACCAGACTTCTTGGGAATGCTTAAGCCATTCCACATTCTAAGTTTGAACAACTTTCCAAGGAAACCTCACTAAGTGGTATGGGCAAAGAGTCATATGATTTGCTCCCACAACTCCATTGATAATAAGGTTCCTGGTCAGGAAAGGAAGTCTTAGGCTTAATCAGTCACTAGTTGGAGACAAAATTCCTCTTCTAGGTTAACTTATGTCAGTTTTTGGATCTAGTTTACTTGTCCTCTGTCTGGATCCTAGAGGACCCAGGATAATCTTGTCCTTGTAACATAAGGATAGTATTTCTCTCTACTACAGAATAGCACTGAAAACCAAGCTTGTAACAGTTTATTAGTGGAGTCTTTTTTTGTTTGTTTGTTTGTTTTTTGAGTTCTGGAAAATGTAAAGAAGTAGCTTAAAGTCACATTTTTTTCTCTGTAGATGATTTTGAATCCAAGTATTCCTTCCATCCAGTAGAAGACTTCCCTGCTCCAGAAGAATATAAACACTTTCAGAGAATTTACCCTAGCAAAACAAACCGAGGTGAGGAAAGTATTTTTATAATTTGCACAGATTGTAGAAGTTTAGCTAAAGTGGACATTATTTTTTACCCTTTATTTCAGGACCGATTATGAACTATCCAGAATATAATAAATGATTTCAGATTTACTGATTGACATTTGCTTTCTGTTATTTTGTTTTTTTTTCTCCAGCCACCCGTGGGGCGCCACCCATACCACCTGTTCTCAGGTGAAGCCCAGGTGGGTCCTGTTCCTCAGCAAAAAGATGGATCTCCTCCAGTTCTCAAATGGTCCCTACTGCTTCCCTAAAACCTGCATGAGAGCTCTCATTGTGTTCTTCCAGTGCAACCTGCTGCTCAGAATTCAGCATCCCTCCCAGCTCATCTTCATCTATGCATCTTCTCACTGGACTTGATTGGACTGTCTTATTTTGGCAGTGGTTTCCCTGTTCCTCCATTTCCCTTTATTTAGTGAACCCTGCTAGCTGTTCGAGGAAATAGCTTCTGTCTCCTGTTCTCTCTTTGGAGAGAGGTGCCTTGTAATGAATTCAGTAATCATAGCAGGGTGAAGAGAGTTTCCTTCTTGTTTCCACATAAAATCCTTTTCTTCTCCCCCACTCCTGGAAAACCAAATGGGTGTATATGGACTTCAAGTTATTAGGGAGCTTGACATAGCCATTACCACTAATGTTTTTTGTGGGGAGAGTGCCAGTGTGCCATCTACAGTAAAATAGGAATAAATTATTCAGAGATGTTATCTGCTTCAAAGGTTACAACTGCAGAATGGGACAGGAACGGGATCTGCTTTCTTCTTGGAGTATTTTTTTTTTTTTAACTACAGGGTTAAAGTTCTAGATTATCTTTGGGTTTAAATACTACATACTAATCAGTTAAGCTTTAAAGCATATACTAAATTGCAGAATGGGCTCAAGCTGAGGGCTTCTCAGCTCTAGTCAATTCCTCTATAACAAAGGGACCAAAAGAGAATTGAGTCCTCAGGGGCCTCATTTACCCAGGATCCTGGGTTGCCATGTAGGCTCATTTGAAGAACCTTTCTAATTCCTTGGATCACATGCTAAGGAACTGTCACTAATGCAGCTCCATAGTGGTCCTTGTGAGAAAAGATGGAAATGAATTACATATGTGTGTATGACCAGAACCTCCTTGATATACTTCAGACCAAACCTAGTACTGGTCATTTGTAGAGAAACTCTTTTTCTGAATGTTATTATTTTAAAACCTGGTAGGGGTTATCCCCCAGAGATGCGCTCAGCATCTGGGATTGGGAAAAGGTGAAAAGGCTTCCCTGGCAAGGAGCCATAGACTGGGGAAAGGAAGGAGGAAAGCTTGATATTTAATCATACTGATCATTTACTTAGTCCTGACTGTGAAGTCTTCAGATCATTGTTGAAATGGAAATTGGCAACTTTTACACAATGTTCTGTGATGGTGTTTTTCTTTAAATTATTCAAACATAGAAAAGCCAAATCTTACCTTTCTTGTGGGGTTGGCACCTTTCTTCCCATTACTTCCTCCTTTGGATTTTGGGTTGTCACATTGGCATCCATTGTACTTTTACTGTATTGCCTCCTGAAAATGGGTGGTTAAACTCAAGTCATATGGATTTTTCTTCTTTGGAGTCTGTTGATAATCCATCATGTATTTGAAAGTCTGCCTTATACACTACTCTGTCCCACTGGTGGTACTAGATTTATTATCATGACACAACCAGAACAGTAATTCATTCAACAAATTTATTAAGAGCCTACTCTTGAGTAATGGGAATGTGACTCATAGTTACTGATATATTTTGTATGTTAAAAAAAAAAACACACACAAAAACTTGTAATATAGGTTTAAGGTGGGCTGGCTGCAACTGCACTAAAACTTCTCACCTTTGAACTCCTCTTTTTCTCTGCTTGTGGGAATGTTGTTAACCTCTTTAGTTGAAGATTGGGTGGGTCTCATGTTGAGGCTATCCCCAGTCACCAAACCCTTATGTCCCCTCTCTGAAGGAAGAGACAATGCCCAGCTCTGCTCATCAGAAAGCTGAGTTCAAAGCCCCCTGGTTGGGTTTGTGTTTTTTTCCCTAATGGGAAAAACTTAATATTTGTTTCCTATTGCCCTGGCTGCAAAGCAGATGGGTGGCCTCAGGCCTAAATGAGTGCAGTGCCCCTCTGCTTCTGCCAATCAATCTGGGTCAGAGCACTTTGATATAGCGTGTGATTCTGTGTATTGTGGGTTGGAATGCTGCTCAAGCTTCAAACCCTTACTTTTCCTAAAACCAGGTCTCTTGGGCTACTAGAGTGGCTGTAGGATTCCCTAGGAACACATCCCAGCCCTCTTCATTTGGCAACAGGCAAGGGAGGACCTGTCTTGGCCTCCGGACTTGAAGCTCAAATGGGAAGCTTCACTTAGGGAGAGGTGAGAAGAAAAAGTGTAAATAGATTTAAGCATTGCTACAGAGTAACTCAGGGCTGGGGTATATTTTAATTATCCTGATCACTTGAAATAACTCATAGATTAAGTGAATTTTGGAATGGGAGAGGAGATGTGTCCTCATAGTTGTCAAATCCTGAGGGGCTGAAGGGGAGATAAATAAGGGTGGTCTGAGGCTCTTTTTATTTTTAATGGCACTACACTGAATTGTCCTGAAAACCCAACCTGGGATCAGTGGCAAACCAAATTCCTCACATTCCAGTCTTGGTCTTTCTTTCCCAGTTATATCCTGGCCCCTGGCTCTCAGGGTGGCTCCCTGCCAGTCACTCCTTGGAATTGGGAATATGGGAGAGTTGGCCCACTGCAACATTGCTTTTGAAATTCATCTGCTTTAAAACAACAAAAGCAAGAATGTGCAAAAACAAAACATGGAAAACTGTTTAATAGAAGGAAGTATTGGATCCATTCAACTCCACATTCATTGTGCCTTTACCCTGTGTCAGGCATCTGTGCTCCTTATTCCTCTTGGACTGAAGCAGTTTAAATTTTCTTTGTCTACTGCTGTTTCCTTCTTCCTCTGCACATCCTTGTAGACCTGGTAGGCTTCTTCTCCAATCCTTATGAGTCTCATTCCACCAGTGGCAGAGATCCAGCTTCTCTTTCTTCCCCAGAGTGACAAGCATGGTTGTCACAGTAATCAAAACTCTATAAATACACCCAGAAAGATGAGAGAGGGTATGTGCACAAGTACACCTGTGTGTGTGTGTGTGTGTGTGTGAGAGAGAGAGAGAGAGAGTGTGTGTGTGTGGTTTGCATGTAGATGGGTTTTTAAAAATAATTTATTGTATGAATATATGGATGTTTTTGTTTTGATCCATGATTCTCCTTACCTAGTTGTATTGACTTTCTCCCCTTCTCCTAAGATGTACAGTCTGGTCTCAGGTTGGATTCTTTGGTACACTTCTCCCTTCTGGGTGCCATGCAGCTATTTAATTAAACCTCATTTTACAAACCAAATCAAACTGAAAATCTGTGTGCTATGTCTGGAATCCCACTCCAGGGCAGTGGATTTGGGAGGTGGGGAGGGAGAGAAGGGCAGGGAGGAAGACTTTTACACCTCTTGAATTTCTGGTTTTGCCCATAGAATGAACAGAGGCACCTGCAGCTCTCCAAGGATCTCCTTTTCCCTTAAGGCATTATGCTAATGTGAAAAGACAGAAAAAAAGTTACTGAAAAAGCTGAATCTTGAATCAGAAAATCTGTATTTGAGTTGTAGCTCTGCCTCCTAGCCATTAGGCCTGAGTGGATCAAATCATTTTACCTCATGTGAAATAGGATATGATGATGTACCTTAGCTAGCTTATAGAATTGTGAGTCAAAAGGGCTCATGTATGTGAAAGTGTGTTGTAATTTAGTAAGGCTCAATTATTGATGAGATATGTATTATTGCTCCTTCCCCTCCTCCTTTTGACTAAATCATATTCTGAAGTTGTACACTGTGGCTTAGTGTAACCTGATATTTGAGACCTTTGCTAATTCCTAGTTACACCTGACTTTGCCTTTTTCAGACTTCAGGGACATTTTAGTTCTTTTAAATCTGTCCCCTAAAATCTTGGGGTGAGCTCTTAAAATCGTTCTTGGTTCTCTAAGGATATGTGTTTGATGGCAGAATACTTAGGGAATGAAAGAAAATAAGTGGGGGGAAAGGCATGCAGTCTTTATGTATATGCATAAATATGTGTGTGGGGGGGGATAGCTCTCAGGTCTTAGTTCAAATATAAGATGTCACCTGAACTTTGACTTGAGGTTTGAAAATTTAATTAAATTAGACCTGTGCCAGATGGTCTAAACCAAAATATGTTTTCTAAACAAAAGCTAAGATTTGAAGGATGAATTTCAGTCATTTACTGTGTGGTATGTATATAAGTCACTTTCACATAAAAATCTTATTAAGTGTGAGTGGAGGAAGCAGAGCTGTAGAGCAGGCCTGTTTGGGTTATAGGGCAGAATCTCTACTTCCTTAAGCCTCTTATTAACTTGAATAAGTAACTTGTAGCATTTTTCCTGGTTCTGGTCCTCTCTAGTCAACCTATACAGTCCACTAAAAGAGACTTGCAGAAATACTCCCTAACTTGTTAATCCTAAGAGTTCCTTTGTCCAGAGGATTTGGTGCCTTGCTCCTGGTGTGTCCAAAAGGATTCATACAGGTCCTTCCTGTATGATTTTATTCTCTCATGACACCATGCAGGAGGCCTTAGGAGATGGGCCACGAGTCTGCTTACTGTAATTATGACTGAGGCACAGCTGCTAGGAGCCAAAGATAGGTTTTTTTGTTTAAGTCCAGGCAGTCTGTTAACTGTGAAACACCTTTCCTGGACAAACTTCTTTTTTTAAATTGATTTTTTCAGTAACTTTTAGGCAAAAATTTGGAAACCTAAATAAACACCTATTTCATGTCTGGCTCCCCCAGAGGAAAGTTGTGGAGCAATAACTTTTTTTTCTTTTTTCACTTAATAGTAGTTTTTTTTTTCCCCAGTTATATGTAAAAATAGTTTTTAACATTTATTTTTGTAAGATTTTGAGTTTCATATTTTTCCTCCCTCTTTAATCTCTCCTCACCCCCCAAACAGCATTCTGATATAGGTTAAACATATACAAGCATTTTAAACATAATTCCTTATTATGTTATGAAAGAAAAAAAAAAACAAAAGGGGAAAACCAGGAGAAAAAACCACCAAAAAATGAAAATAGTATGCTTTGATCTACAACTGGTCTCTATAGTTTTTTCTCTGGATATGGATGGCATTTTCCATGCCAAGTTTATTGTCTTGGTTCATTGTATTGCTGCTAAGAACTAAATCTATTATAGTTGATCATCACATAATCTTGCCGTTACTGTGTACAATGTTCTCTTGGTTCTGCTCACTTCATTCAGCATCAGTTCACCCTGTTTCTTATAGAACAATAGTACTCCATTACATTCATATACCATAACTTTTTCAGCCATTCATCAATTGATGGGCATTCATTCAATAGGATTATCTTTTCTTTAGTAGATCATTGGATTAATTTGCATAGTCTTGTATCTGTGTCTACCCTAAGTTTGAGGGCCAGAGGTAGAAATATTGGGATGTTTTTAAGAGGCCCATATATTTCTGGGGTGATCCTTTAGACCGTGGGTGGAGAACATCCAATCCAAGGGCAGTACAAGACCAGTGAAATCATTTGGTATGGCCCTGCCAAGGTCAGTGTAGGCGATGATGAGTTAGGTACAACAATCTCCCACTACTTTAATTTTAAATTTGATAATTTTGTATGGCCCTCAGATGGTGATATAAATATCCAAATAGCTCTTGCACTCCTTCCTCCCCCCCCAAAAAAAATTCCTCATCCTTGCTTTAGACATTTACAGAGGCCTTCATTGGTTGGCCTGTGATTTTTCCATTTGATCCCTAGTTGAAGCATATCCACATCTTGAACAATTCATTTGGAAAGCTAGCTTATCACATCCTCACTAATTGGGTTTGCCTTCCTGAAAAAGTGTAAGAAATATATGCCCATCTACTTCCCAAAACTAAATGCAGACTCCTCTTTGGGAGGGTTTGAAAGTAAACCCCTTAGTTTTTCACCCCTCATTAGAGGGGCAGCTTATTGAGATTTATATTTTCCTCTTTGTCCTCCCAGTACTAGCTGCAATCACAAGATTGCAATCTGGATTCCTTGTGACAGTTTTCAACTGTCAAGTTCAAGGGTTGAAAGATCAAGCTGATTAACAGAACCTGCCCGTGGGTTTTGGTCTTACTGGAACCCATGGGCCTGTGTAGGATGCTTCTTGGGTGTTCCAGAGTTGGCCTGTGGATTTTGGTGATACTCATTTGTATCTATTACAAACTTAATACTTATGGAAGAAGACTAATAAATAGTGGCCAAACCACCCTTATGGTTGGTATACTTTCCTTAAAAGGAAAAGCACTTGACTTACCTCCTAAATTCAGGGGAATTCTGGGGCCACTTTAGAAAATCCCTCTATTCTTGCCTTTAGGTCGAGGCAAGATTTTTTTTGCTTCCAGGTGGAAGAGATTGAGATTTGCAGTACAAAAGATAGACTGAAATCTTGTGTGCATTTTCTCGCATCTTACATTCTAAGAAAAGGTAGCTGATGCCCACATTTTAGAGTAATATCTCCTTAAGGGGGAAATTTTTTTAAATTTTTTTTTCTTTATTAAAGCTTTTTATTTGCAAAAAAAATGTATGGGTAATTCTTCAACATTGACCCTTACAAAGCTTTCCATTACAAATTTTCCCCCCTATTCCCCCCCCCATGGCAGGAAATCCACTGCATGTTAATTATGTTAAAATACTTGACAAATCGAATATATGTATACATATTTCCACACTTGTCATTGTTGTGCAAGAAAAATCGTATCTACAAGAAAGAAAAATCAGATAAAGGAAACACAATGCAAGCAAACAGAGAGCATGAAAATGTTATGTTGTGGTCCACATTTCACATCCCTCTCTCTGGGTGTATATGGCTTTCTTCACTGAACAATTGGAACTGGTTTGAATCATCTCATTATTGAAAAGAGCCATGTCTATCAGAATTGATCATCGTATAGTCTTGTTGTTGCTGTGTATAATGATCTCCTGGTTCTGCTCATTTCACTCAGCATCAGTTCATGCAAGTCTCTCCAGGCCTCTCTGAAATCGTCCTGCTGGTCGTTTCTCACAGAACAATAATATTCCATAACATTCATATACCATAATTTATTCAGCCACTCTCCAACTGATGGGCATCCATTCAGTTTCCAGTTTCTAGCCACTACAAAAAGGGCTGCCACAAACATTCTTGCACGTGGGGGTCCCTTTCCCTCCTTTAAGATAAGGGGAAAATTCTTAATAATTAGAAACCGAATTGTGAGCAAATTTTTGTTGGGGAGATAGGTTGTGTTCGTTCTAATTAGAATACAATTCCCAGAGATCTTTGCAGCCCCTCCCGGCTACCGTAGTCTGCTGACCCTCTACTTTCCGTTTAGAAGCCGGATGTTGATATAGCCCACGCCCAGGGGATGCGGCCTCCCGGCAGGCCGGCAACTTGGGGATTTTCTATTGGTTCAATGGCAATAGGCGTGGAGCGGGGGAAAAGAGCCTCGGAGCTAGGCAGCCTTTCCCCGCCCCCTTCAGGATACCAACCAATCAGCGGTGTAGTCCGGCTCTGGCGGGAAACGGGAAGTTCTCAGCTGAGAGGAATTGGCGCCAGTTGCCGAAAGAGCTTGTGGCGGGAGTATCTGAGTTGTCCTGATTCTTATGTGAGGAGAGGTGAGGTGGCTAGCAAAGAGAGGAGCCGGGGCAGGCGGAGGGCGATCACAGCTTGGGCTCCTGTCCAGACTTGGGGGTGGTGGTGAGGAAGGTGGTTCTGGGAAAGTAGAGGCGCGGGCAAAAGCCGGGCTCACCCAGAAGTAGGGGTGAATTAGTCTCTAAACCCGGGGTGGGGGTGGGAGGCGTGTGCGTGTGAGGGAAAAAAACCTCTTCAGCTGACCATTACTATTCATAAAGCCCTTCGCCAATCTTATAGCGCTATTGTTAATTCTCAGGCTATCTTGTATTTAACAGTTTAAATGGTGCATCTCCTAATACGGCGGCTCTCAAACTTTTTGGTCTAAGGACTTTTTATACGCAGAAAAATTATCAAGAATCTCTTATAAATAATTTTCTTTATGGTTCATGTCTCTGGATATTCACTCTATTCGAAATTGAAAGTCCTAGCCTTTTAGTTTTGACTGGGTGACCCCTGAGAATTTTCAGAACCAACCGCCCTTGTAGAACAGAAGCTCTTTGAGAGCAGACGCCTTCTCTTCCCCCCCATTTGTCCTTGAATCCACCTTGTCCCATTCCGGGCACTTATTAAATGTTTGTCGAATCTATTTATTTTCTAGCCTTGAGTGAATTGCCATCATGCCCAGCACCAGATCCCAATCGCAGGCCACTATTGACTTTCCCAAGAAGAAAGTGTGCAAGACCTCCAGCAGAGGAAAAATCCGGGAAGATAAGCGGTTGCCGAATGTGCCGACCCCCACCAAGATTAAAATCCTGCCTCTCAGTCCCAGGAAGCGGCTAGGTAACTATAGAAGCTTTTCCCTTCTTTTTTACTTCCAGGACTTTGCAGCAGTTTCCAAAATTCAACTTAAGTTTCCCTTAAGTGTCTGCAAAACTGCCCGAAGGGATTTTAGAGGTCATATTCTGAACTAGGTTTTTTTTTTTCCAATTAACTATAGTTTACATTCTCCATGTTCAACTTTCCCTATCTAATTTAAAAAGGAAGAAAAACAAAGTCCTTGTAAATACATGGGTATAATGAAACATGCATTATCATGCTTCAAAATGTATATGTATTTGCACTAAGCCTATCATCTTTGTCCTGAAGTGAGTCCGCTGGAATAATGGTGGAACATTTAGATGATCAGTTTTCCTTTAAGTCTTTCAGAATGTTTTGTTGTTTAAACAATATTGTTATAGTGTAAAATTTTAAACCAGATGTAATACTTGAGCCCTGACTTGTAGTTCCTCAGAATCTAACTAGCTCTTGAGATTATTTTTTATTGTTAAATAACCTCGTGATTATTATTACAGAAAAGAACAAGTAGATTCTTTCTAATGAACACACTTCTATTAGACTAGCTCTCCTCACCAATTTTTATACTTTGTATAACCCCTTCTGATGGTTACAATAAGTTGTTAAAACAAGATGGTGAATTGGCGCCATCTGGTGGGGCAAGTTGGGACAGGTCATTGCCTTGCTTAAAACATTTTTAGCTTTAGGGTGCAATCTGTTTCTCAAGTAGTGATTTCTCATTTTTTTCCATGCATTTTGAGTCTGCTTTTTAGCAAGTCCTGACAATGAAGTGGAAAATTCATCTCTTGCTGGGTTGAGCCAGATGGCAGAACATCTCATAAATTGCTTTGGGGGTCCATTTACCATTCACTGCAAGTCATTCCCTATTGCTTGTAGGATAAAATACAAATCTCTCAGCTTAGCATTTGAGATCCAACACAATCTGGCTTCATCCTACCTTCTTGGAATTATCATGTGATACTTTTCATCATGCATTCCAATTAAATTAGCTAACTAGTTTTCAAAACTTAGCATTCTAGCTTTTTTCTCCATGCCTTTATAAAGCCATCTCCTGCTACTTCCTTATTTCCACCTATTAAAACCTTTAGCTTTCTTAAATAATTGAACTTGAGCTACCAATTTTTATGCAAAGTCTGATTCCCCTAATTATTAATGCTCTCTTATCAAATTTCTCTGTTGTGTTTACTTTTATTCCTTAGTGGTATTTGGATTTTTCTCAGACTATTTTTATTCTTTCCTTGAAATTACATTTTATTTTCAAATGCAATATGCCTCTCTCCCCCTATTTAGAAAACAGGAAGGATAAAATCTAGTTTAAAACATGTATAATCAAAATTTATAGGCCATATGGGGGAAAAAATTCTTAATCTATATTCTGAGTCCATCACTTCTCTATCAAGGAGGTGGCCAGCATATTACATTATGAGTCCCTGGAATTGTGGTTGGTCCTTGTATTCATTTGAATTCTAAATTACAAATTGTTTGTCTTTGTAATACTGTTGCTATCTAATAAATTGTTTTGGTTCTCCCCACCTCACTTTCCATCAGTTGATAATTCTTTCCTAGTTTCTCTAAAATGGTCCTCTTCATCATTTCTTACACTATAATAGTAATTGTTGGATTTTGTAATAAATTTTGATCTTAATATGTATGTTTCAGGAGATGACAATCTATGCAACACTCGCCATGTGCTGACCTGTTCACCTTCAAAACAGAGTAAGAAAGAGAATGGTCCTGTTCTTCCACTTGCCTCTAAGAAACGTGGACTAGTATTTGACAATCAGCTGAAAAGTAGTTCTCCTAGCAAAAAAGACCAAGTAATCAAGGAACTCTCCCCAGTTCAAAAAGGTCAAGGGACATCAAGGAATTCTGAACACAGTTGCCCACTAGAGAAAGAATCTGTGTGTATTGGGCTATTCAAGCAAGAAGGTTAGTGTCTATGACAGCTGTTAGTGCAGCCTCATAAACAAGGCTGATGACTTACTTTGAATAAAACCCAGTGGGTCTTCTCACTCACCTTCTGTTGTGTCTAATTGTCCCTTTATGTCTGGAATAGGCACTTGTTATCAACAAGCAAAGCTGGTCCTGAATACAGCTGTCCCAGATAGGCTGCCTGCCAGAGAGAATGAGATGAATGTCATCAGGCATTTCCTAAAGGAACACCTCAGTGGGGAAAAAGCTGGGAGCCTTTATGTTTCTGGTGCTCCTGGAACTGGCAAAACAGCATGCTTAAACCGGATCCTGCAAGACGTCAAGGTATTTAGTGGGTTTTAAGATATGACCTTCATGCCAAAGTTATCAATATCTTGTAATCACCTCATTTGAATGTGGAAGATTACAAGAGTAGAAATGAATAGAAGGCATCAAATTTCATTATTTTGAATGCTGTTGGAACCTCAGACTTTTTTTTCTCATTGATTCTGTAATTAGTGTTAAAGATAATTTGTTTGAAAAGAAAAGAGGAAAATATTTTTTTCTTTTCTTGTTTGCATTTTTCTAGGAAGAGCTCAAAGACATTAAAATTGTAATGCTAAATTGCATGTCCTTGAGGAACTCCCAAGCTGTTTTCCCAGCTATTGCTCAGGAGGTCTGTCAGGAAAGAGTAGCTAAATCATCTGGGAAGGACTTGATGAGGAAATTGGAAAAGTATATGACTTCAGAGACGACCTCCATGATGTAAGTATCACCTGGCTTTTGGTTGCTCTATTTAAAACTGGAAATATCTCTGTATACCCACATCCTAGATTTCCATGAAGAGTATTATTCTGGTTAGTATTGCTCAAAATTGAATGGTCTCCAAGTCTGAGTGAATAGTAATGACAGTTTTATAATTATAAATCCTTTTTACTCAAAAAGGAATTCATTCATGTATTGAATAAGAAATAATTGGGGGTAGGAACTCCAGGGGGAAGGAAGAAAATAAAATGCAATGTCTACTTGTGTAAGTTGGAAAATAATTTCAAGAATCATTAAAATTGGGGCAGCTAGATGGTGAATGGCACCGGAGTCAGAAGAGCCTGAGCTCAAATCCAGCCTCAGAGATTTACTAGTTGTGTGTTTTGGGGGCAGGTCATTTAAACCTGATTGCCTCTTAAAAAAAACAAACAAAAAAAAAAAACAAATAAACCCATTACATTTACTTTTAGAGCATCTAGATTTTGCTGATTCTTGGGAGGGAAATAAATGTTACATCAGTGACTGGATTAAAGGGCATTGTGAACTCCTCCAAACAACTTGGGCTTTAAATGGATGCAGAATGCTTAAGATTTGACTCAATTCAAAGTTTCTGTTAAAAGATTAACATAAGACACTGATTTCTTTTTGTCTATGTAGCTTATTGGTGTTGGATGAGATGGATCAGTTGGACAGCAAAGGACAGGATGTGTTGTACACACTGTTTGAGTGGCCTTGGCTGAAGAATTCCCGACTGGTATTGATTGGTTAGTTGTCATTGTTAGTTTTCAACTTAAGAATTTGTGAGTTCTCTAATTTTTTTTTTTTTCCCCTTTTTGCTGAGGCAGTTGGGGTTAAGTGACTTGCCCAGGGTCACACAGCTAGGGAATGTTATGTGTCTGAGACCAGATTTGAACTCAGGTCCTCCTGACTTCAGGGCTGGTGCTCTATCCACTGCGCCACCTAGCTGCCCCTTCTAATGTTTTTTAAGAGACAAAATCGATTTAGTTTTTCTTTTCTCATAACTAATAAGCATATCTAAGACGTCATTCTCTTTCTCTCTCTTTATTTATATATATATATATATATTCTGCTAAAACAAACCATACATTATGCCTTATTTTATGTATATTGCAAAAGCTTTAAATGAAAACTGTTAGAATTGTTAAGTACATCACCAAATCCCTCATTTTTATTGAATGAACTCAAATACAGCACTTATACCATTAATTTTTTAGATATAATCAAACACTAACACTCCTGGAACTGTAGGATAAAGATAAAGAGCAAGGGAGTTCCTTTGCTCAAATAGCTTATATTCTAGGCAGGAAAGAGGTGTTGTATGTACCCAGAAAAACAAATACAAGGTAGAAGAGAAAGACAACTGAGGCATCCAAGGCAGGCTTTACAGATTAGGTAGCATCTGATTTGAACCCGAAGAGGAATATAAATATTCCAAGAGGTAGAGCCCTCTATCTTCTAATTTGTTTCTAGTTTCCTACTCCTGCCTTGTCAAGAGGGTGCTCTGAGAAGGCAAGTTAATACTGATGTTTGTTAGCTTAAATAGCTAAAATCAGGACCTAAATCTGCATAAAAATAATGTGTAATACTACATTCTAGATTTAACATAAATTATTTGGGGGTTACATAATCCTTTCTAGTAGTGCAAATAATTGAGTGTCAGTATTTTCTCTTATCCTGCAAATAATTTCCTTTAGGGTGATGAAATCCCAATCTTGCCCAATGAGTAGAAGAGACCAAGTGAGGAATTGTCACTTGGGAAACTTGGTTGGGAGAGTAGATGGCACAGAATATGAAAACTTGATGCTTTTCAGGGGTCTGGAAATGACAACTTGACTAACTGGTGCCTTTAACAACTTCTGCAGGTATTGCTAATTCCCTGGATCTTACTGATAGAATCTTACCTAGACTTCAAGCTAGAGCAAAGTGCAAGCCACAGCTGGTGAACTTCCCACCTTACACAAAAGAACAGATAGCTGCCATCTTAGAGGACCGACTTAAACAGGTGAGCAGCAGTCTGCAGATTTTTTTCTTGACAGAATTCAGGGTATTTTGGTGTAACAAAAAAGAGGGGCATCTAATAAAACTTCTTTTTTAAACTTGTTTTTATTCTTTCCTTTCTAAAAGTATGCTCTGGGTTATAGTGAAAAGAGAATCATTAAGTCAGAGGGGAACTAGATTGTCAAATGTTTCCCTCATGCTCATACCTTGAAAAATTGAACCTGTGGGAAACTTTCATTTAGAAGAATGTTTTGTTATTTTCATCCCATGAAGCTATATTCTGTCTTTCTGAAAAACAGTTAAATTTATGAAAATTAGCTTTCTGGAAACCTTATTCTTCTTGACCAGAAAAATATTTCATAGAATGCACTGGGAGACCTATCAGCTTGAGATTTCAATATGAAAATATTTGTGTAACTGGGGCCTAGAATTTAAAGGTGGCTTTGATTTGTGCTTTGTCTTATTTAAAGGTATCCAGTGATCAGGTCCTGGACAATGCGGCAATTCAGTTCTGTGCTAGAAAAATCTCTGCTGTGTCAGGAGATGCTCGAAAAGCACTAGATGTTTGCAGGTAATTTATAGCGCTGTTGGCCGCTTTTATTAAAAAAAGAAAAAAATGCTGTTAATTGTCTCTTGTAACTCAAGTGAATGTGACTTAAGAGGCTCCATTCTGCTGCTTTTTATGCTCGGAAAGGAGGACTTGTTTCTCAGTGGGGAGCTCTGCATTTCGACCGTGTTAATGTCTGAAACATTATCAGTCCATTACCTACAGAGGGAGAAACAAATGAGATGTTGCTGGCACTCCCTGTGGTGATTATAGATTGGTTAATTACATTTGTATTAAAAAAGACTCCAGTTTACTTTTCCATTAGCTGGTCTCAAGCAGGTTTATTTATGGACCTGAACGTCTTTGCCTTTAGACTTTCTTTCCTTCACTCAATTTTGTGAGTACCCCTTTCCTCCAGTTTGTGTTCTCTCACACATGTGCACTAGACCACTTTTTCTCTTTTCCCAACCCCCATTCCCTCCTGCCGGGGAAATCCTCTGTGCTGGCTGATGAAATTACTTCCTTCCCAGTAGGGACACTGGGTCCATTAAAATGATACTTGCTGAGCTGGCCCACTGGTCTTGCACTGCCATGCAAGAGGTACAGGTCTGGCTTATGGTTTCCTGTGGTCAAAGTACTTTGGAGAGAGTATTGAATAGTAAACTCTTCATAGTACTAAGTTGCATGGTCCAGAATTTGAGCATCTCCCCTCTTCAGTAAGCTTCCTGTGTAAAGGTGGTAGGGTTTGGACAGTCAAAGAATATTGCTCTTTTCCCCATTTTGACTTGCTTCTGAAACACTAGTATTGGCTCATTCGTCTCGTGTATGATGACCTACTTGGCATCCATTTAAGGGAACTGCATGGTGTTGAAGTATCTCATTCCCTGGTACTTTCATTATTTCAGGTCAGGGAACACTTTGTTAGCTGAGACATAACCCAATTTTTGTCTTTCAAAAAAAATTGTATAAAACTCATTGTTTTCTGTTAAAGGATTTACTTTCAAATATTTGGTGGTGTTTGGTTTGGCTCAGCAAAAATTAATTTTAGAAATATCTATCTTACAGGAGAGCTGTTGAAATTGTAGAGTCAGATGTCAGAAACCAGACTGTCCTCAAACCACTGTCTGAATGTAAGTGGCTTATCTTCCCTGCTGTCTTCCTTCTTAACTAAAAGCTTGACTTTTCTGAGGAAGGAGGTGGGAGGCAGGATATGATGTGCAAAGTGAAATATATGTGTGTGTGTGTGTGTGTGTGTGTGTGTGTGTGTGTGTGTTTGTGTTTTGGTCAATTTCGCCTACCCTGATTGCTGTCTTGCCTGCCAGTACTATATTTCATGCATTACTGGAAGTAAGTCCCCCTAGGGTATTACATAAATGCTTAGGATAGCCTTCCAAAACTCTGGAAATGAAAATGGCAGACAATATGGTCAGCTCTGCTTTTCTGTGGGCTTGAGCTGAGCACATTTTGTATCTCCATGTAGGTATGAGACAAAGGCCAGGAACTGTGGAGGGGGTAGGAAGTTAGAAAAGGAAGTTCAATTTAGGATAATTTAAGCTAAACAAATCCAATAGGATGAGAATACAGAGAGTATATTAGCCTAGCAAAATGAGGGCTAGAGCAAATCATTACCAAACTCAATACTGAATGAATGCCTAACTTCTTCATTCCCTTTTTTCTGAGGCAGAGGTGAAATAAGGAGTAGCTGTATACTGCAGTTCCTTGTTTCCAAAGTTGTTAATCTGTGTCAGTAGAACAATTTGAATTACTTGTTTCTTTCTCTTCTGTTTTTCTTTTGTACTCATTCCTTTTAAAACAATGAGTTTGCTTGGGAATAAAGGGGAATAGATAATAGTCTGAAATGTTTGTTAAACTTTTAGTTCCTAGACTAGCTGTAGGCAACATAGGGTAACACTAATGCCACAAAGTGTCACCTGAGGGGCTTGATATTCTACACATCCCATTGTATATACAGTTATCATTTTATGTTTTTTTTTTTCCTTCAAGTTTTCTACTTTTTTCGTCACTGATTGTTTCTTCGTTGACAGTAGCTCCCAGGTTTCTAATGGTGCTTAGAACAAGTGATTGTTGGTTCTGACCTAAACTATTAATTTATTCTCATGTAATTACTTATTGTCTTCCTTTTTTTTTTTTAATTGCATATTTGGTCATATGTATGTTGGAAACATTAATTTACATTCCCTTTTTACCTCTTTACTTTTTCTTCTTGCTTTTGGAAAATTTTCATTTCATAGATGAATCTTTAAGTAGAGGTAGTTCCAAAGGTTGCACAGTAAATAAACCATTTGGTAAGGATAGGCTTGGTCTCCTGGATCCTTTTTCTTGGTCTTTAGGAACTTTAAAATTGTATTTTCAATAATTACATTTAGAATGTGATCTTTGTTTATTTCTATCACCTGCCCTGAGTTAGCTCTTAACCATCTCAGTTGCTACAATGAATTAAATAAGTAACTTGAGGGGAGAAGTGGAGAATCCTCTTAGTTGAATGATTTCAGGTTAAGCTTGTTACAGAATAGATCCCTCTGTTTCATGTCTAAAAACAGGACTAGATCTCTCCTTCACCCCAACTGCCATTGTTCTAAAGCAGTTTCTTAATAATTTCTTTATACAAACTCCAATTTTAAGATGATTACATCTACCAGGGTAGATAATGATGTTTTCACAATTATTTCTTTATGGTGGGGAGCTTGGGCAAGTAAATCAAGATGGAAAGTGGGAAGGATGTAGGATTGATTAGCTTTATCATTTACATTCCCCTACTTAATCATTTCCAAATACTGGGGACACTTCCAATACTTATCTAAACAGAAATTCACATTATTGTCATTCCTTACTCTTAAATAGATTGGCTATGTTGTCTGCCTCAGGGATTGCTTCTTTCCTTTATTAGCCAGTTCTCTGACCAATCCTTTTTCCTCTTCAGCTGTCTTTGTTCCTGTGGCACTAAATGATTTCTATAGGATTGGGTTTCACCCTGTTGTGCTCAGAAAGGTGACTTCTGTTAAAGACATTTTCCACTATCTTACCACTCAAAATATTTTTTCTCTAATCTCATGATTTTAAGTTGGATAGTGCCCTGTCACTGGCTATATCTATTTGGATCACAGGAGTTGTAACCTACTACCATTTGTTAATCTATTTAAAAAAAAAAATTCCTCTCCAACACTGGTATTCAGCAGTTTCTTTGGGGTATATTCGTCTGTATTGTCATCTACATCCAATTGTAGAACTGACCTTCAAGTTCTCCCTTCTTTTTCTTTTTCTTTTTTTTTTTTCTGGGGCAATTGGGGTTAAGTGACAGCTAGGAAGTATTGGGTCTGAGATCAAATTTGAACTCAGGTCCTCCTGACTTGAGGGCTAGTGCTTTATCCGCTGTACCACCTAGCTGCTCCATCTTCTTTTTCAAAATGTTCTCATAGTCCAACTTCTGCCTTCATATTAGAAGATTTCAGTATATACATACACATCAGTGTCCTCTCAAGTATGCTGGTCTACCTCTTCAGTTGTTATGACTCTGTCTTTGCTCTGCTTCAGCCCTACCTTTGATCATACCATAAATATTTACATGGTCCAGGTGTGAAATCCTTCTTTTAATTTCCTATGCATCTCTTAGCTGTCATTTCTATTGCCTCTGTCTTGCCCTGTTATCTGTCAGGTCTGTCTGCTGTGATCTCATTTTCCTCCTTTCACGTTCTTGATTCTGGTGAACTGTTTCATTTATATACTGTCTTCTGCCTTTGAATCCCTTGCTGTCTCCAGTCACACCCCAAAACTGGGGTCACCATCTGTCTTCATTTACATTAACATACTTCTGCAGAGAGTACTACAAAAATGATAACAGGTCCTCTATAAATTTGTTCACTAATTTTGGATCTCTCTTGTTAAACAATTCCCTGATTGATTTTCCTCTGTTAAGTCCCTTCTCTACCCACTTTTTTTCATTCCTTCTTTTAAGTTCTTGATCTTTTTCATGATGGCTTTTCCAAATCTCTTTCCTTCTGTCTCCTGTACCATCTCTCCCATCTCTCTTATTTAAGAATCTTGTCTCCTACTTCACTGAGAAAATAAAGACCATCAGTCTTGAGGTACCCTACTGTATGCCTCAAAACACTTATATTACCCCTCCCCTTCTTTTCATTTAAGGATTTTGCCTCCTCCTTCAGTGAGAGAATAGAGAACAATAGTCTCAGGTACCCTATTCCATACCTCAATATATGACCTAAACTATTAATTTATATTTATAATTTATATTTTATATATATTATATATTTATATATTATATATATAATTATATATTTTATATATATAATATTCATATATTATATATATTTATATATATAATTTATAATTAATATACCTTTTGTATATCATCTTCATTCTTAGTTTTCATCCTCCCTATCTAACCACTCCTCCAGTTTCCATTCTGGATCAACCTCCATTTTATCCTTCCCTTTTTCATCTCATTTCATTGGTTCATCTCTATGCAGATGATTTGCAAATCTCTATTTCTAGTCCTAATCCTTATCCTGAACTCAAGTCTCCTATTGCCAATTGGATCTCTCCCCTACATCTGCCATTAGCATTTTGAATTTAACTAGTCCAAAACAGATATTATTACATTTCCCCCAAAGCCCATTCCTCTTTTGAACTTTACTCTTCCTATTGAGTACCAGCATCCTTCCGTTATCTAGATTCTTAGATATCTTTGACTCCCCCCCTTTCTTCCCATATTTAGTCATTTTTTCAAAGCTTGTCAGTTCTGCCTCCCAATTTCTTGAATTTGTCTCCTCTCTACTCACAAGGTCACTATTCCTTCAAAGGCAGTTCAGGCCTTTATCATCTTTTACCTGGACTATTGCAGTAGCTTCTGTTTAACTTCAGATTCCTATCTGGCATTTAATACTCTCCACAATCTAACTCTTAATCTACCTTTCATATCATTCTCTTTACATTCCAGCTAAACTCCCCTGCTAACTGTTCTTTTGAAGTCAACACACTATCCCTTATATCCATGTCTTTGTGTTGCTGGTCCCCCATGTCTAGAATGCATTCCCTTTCCTGGTCCCCCTCTCTTTTGAGATTCCTTTGAATTTCCTTTGCTGTATACATTGTACAATTTTTTTATTACTTCCATTGTAAGCTCTTTGAGAGCAGGTACTGTATATGTGATCTTTGTATGTATGAGTACGACACATAATAGGCTCTTAAATGTTTGTTGAATTTTAACTGAATTATTTATTTAACTTGCAGGTAAATCTGCTAAATCATCATCCCAATCTCCAGTTCCCAAGCGAGTTGGTCTTATTCATATATCCCAGGTCATCTCAGATACTTATGGCAGCAGAATGGCCTTGAGCCAAGAAGGAGCTCAAGATTCCTTTCCTCTTCAACAGAAGATTCTGGTTTGTTCTCTGTTGCTCTTGACCAGACAGCTGAAAGCCAAAGAAGTCACCCTGGGGAAGGTAAGTTAGAAAGGATGCAGTAGAGTTGGGGGTAAGGAGGTAGGATGGGTCTAACTTTCTAGTCTTTTGGAAAAATAGTTAAGACAGAAGTACTATTTTGAATGTGATGTGCTGTTCCTTGTATATAAAAATCTAAAGTGGGTTATTGCTCATGGGTTATTGCTCACAAAAGTATTTGGATAAGTGACTTGTTGATTTTTATTTAGTTAACTGTGTCCTGACTGTAGCTGGAAGCTGGCTGACCTTATTTCCCCTAGAGATTTTAAGGGAGTTGCTCAATGGTCTTGTCTCTAATTCTGATCATTTTATCTAGTACCTGAGTACCCCTGGAAGACTTGAGCTTTCCATCTTTTTATTTTATTGTGTGCAGTGCTTTCTCTACATGACTGTAAGCAGGCACCTTAACAAAAGTCTTAAGTTACTGAGACATGACTTATGAGCAGAATTTTTTTCCTTGTTTCTTCCCAGTTATATGAAGCCTATAGCAAAGTCTGTCGGAAACAGCAGGTGGCAGCAGTGGACCAGTCAGAGTGTTTGTCACTTTCAGGACTTTTGGAGACCAGGGGCATTTTAGGATTGAAGAAAAGCAAGGAAACCCGACTCACAAAGGTAGCATTTGTCCCTGGAGAACTATGTTTTTGTTGCTGATGGTCTTATTTGCTCTCTCTAAGAAGTTTTTGGGACTACTTTATGTTTTGTTTTAACTTAAAATTTAAAAGATGTCTACAATTGTGTTGTATGGGTTTGTTTGTACATTAGATCTCATCTGTAATGATTGGGAATTGAGGGAGGGAGAGACATCTAGCAGAAGCCACCATGGGAAATCAAGGGAAGCAAGGCTAATGGTCTGCCTTCCTCCTTTGAGAGAAGCTTAATATGGCAGAAATCTCACTTTGAGTAATAATATATGCTACTCTCTTGTTACTTTCTTTGCTTTTATTCGTTTTACAACAAGGAATCCTATTTTTCCCCCCCCAGGTATTTCTCAAAATTGAAGAAAAGGAGATGGAGCATGCATTGAAGGACAGAGTTTTAATTGGGACCATTTTAGCTAATGGATTGCCTTAAATCCTTCTGGTCTTTTAACCTTGCTGGCATTTTTAAAGGACCTCACAACTGCATTCTATCTTCTGGTCCCAGAAAAGTGACCTGTTTTTACTTGAATTAGATTAATTTATATTCATAAGAGATGTGCATTCATGACCGCAGAACAAACATCTTTAAGTCCTTTTATTTTGATTTATCAAGGTTAAAAAGAAAAACATGTGACTGAGAGGTGCTTTCTCAGCTCTTGTGTATCTTTATCCCACCTATCTTACAAAGTAAAGATTCATCAAACACCTGAGGGTCTGTATGAGAACTGTGGGGACTGGTATGACCAGAACAACAAAAGTCCATCCAGAAAAATCTACATATTCATATTGAATTGGAGGAAGCATTGGTCAAAGCGTCTCATTTTTATGTTGAAATGCTGTTTTGCTCACATTTTATGGTGTTTGTGCCATTTAAGAACCATTTATATTGGGCAGTTCCAAGGTTGAGAGAGAGAATATTTAAACTCTGTATTATAGGGACATATTTATTGAGTTGTATAAACTTAATTCTGTGTTTTTTTGTTTGTTTTTAAGCAATTGTGTGTCATATGTTCAAGTTTCTTGGACTGATAGCCGAATATCCTGCTATTCAGTCCCTCCCTCAGGCACCAAAAGCTACTTGCTTTATTCCATCTTAATATGAATTTATATTTCATTTTAAGCCACCTCTTTTTCCTCTCATCTGAAATCCTTCCATATGGTTACTTAATGTTTGTTTCTTCCTTTCGGGTTTGGTTTCCAGTCTATTAGAACTTCTGAGCCAAAGAACCATCTGTACACCAGAGGGCGCCATAATAACACTATTGGGGCTTGAAAGGTGGGCTTTTTGAGAGAGTAAATGTGTCCTAGAAGTTTGTTTTGTTCATCTGAGATTGTAAAATGTTCCTGTTTTTCGAACAAATGTTTTAAATGGAAAGTGTGTGTGTGGGGGGGGGGGGAGTTGAGTGTCAATAGATTCAAGACAGGACTGAATCTAAAGTGTTTTATTCCTACTTGGGCAATACCTGGGTACTCCTGCTGTGTCTCCTACTTTCTTCTTGACACAGAGAATCTAGGCGGGGAACTTGATATAGGTACAAATGATCTGTTGGCCTCTGTTTCATTCATCCTGCCTGCTCTATCCCTGCAATGTGATCCTTGTTACAGCAGGTGGTATGGGATGGAAGAAGAGCACCGAGAGAGAGCCCTCTGTGAAATGAACACTATATTCATGGTGTGTATTGTGAAATGAAGACTACATCCACAGTGTGTATCGCAGAAGTTACTCCGTAGATAGGGGTTTAAAAACTGTTCCCTCCCCTCACATACCTGTGTTGAAACCTTCTGTCTGAAGGTAAATGGCAGTGGTGAATACCTAGTTTCTTGCCTAAAAGGTTGGATTCTACCCAGGGCTCTAAGAGTTAACAGGAATAATTGCAAAGATTGTCCGAGAGGACTGATGGAAAGCAGAGACTGAATGGGATTGGGAACAGATGCGAGCCTTGATTTAAATTACATTTTATTGGTTGCTACAGCCTTAAGAGACATGACTGCTTTACAGTTTGTTTCCACACTGTGGGCAGCTGCTGTCTGTTCTGTGTCCACAGAAGGATTCTGCCCAAAAAGGAGCAGCCTCCCTACCACGTTGTGTTTGAGGTTTGGCGCCTTCCTCTAAATTGTGGGGCTCAAGTCAGGAACATGGCTTGACTCACAGTGGGACTTCATGTGTTTTCTGTGACTTCCAGCCAGGATCACATTTGCAGATTAAAATTTCTTAATATTCTCCCTTTTTTTTTTTTCCTCTTTCCCCTCATATTAGGATATAGGGCTATCTATATCTATACATGTATTGGTTGTTACTTTCCTTCCCCTTTAATCTTACTCCTACCATCCCCCCAATCAATTTCTAGGTCATTGCTGCTCTTAAGAATCCAGCAATTGGAACAGGGTTGATTCTGTCAATGATGCGTAAAGCAGACTTAGAGTCCCAGCTTGGCTTCAGCTGCTCTTGTGGGAACAGAAGCTGATGTGTGTTTGTCAGAGAAGTCTTAAGTGTAACTCAGACAGCCGGTGAGCAAATTGAGTAGAGGAAGAAAGTCCTTTCCTTGCTGGCTTTTCTAACTATAGTCATGGGAGTTGTTGAAGGTGGTGGGATTTTTAGTGGTGGCTAGTGTTTGCCAGGATGATGACTTGTTCCTGTATAAGGTGGTGGCAAAGATGCTGATCTACACGTGTATATAGAGTAAGTTTATACCTGTTTAATTTGTACCAGGTGAATTTTCCCTGTCTTTTCTTCCCTCCAGTTCTTGTTAGAACACTGGATCCTTTGGATTTTGCTGGTGGAAGAATATAGGTGCGGTAGTGTTAATGTGAACCAGTTTCAGCCTAAGGATTTCTGGCTTACTCAAAAAGGATTTACACATGATCTGATACCTGGCAAGAGAACCATTAAGTTCTAGGGAAGCTGGACATCAAAAGTTATCAGTCCTATTCACTTGCCCACTGATTTTCTTCTGTGAATGTCCTTTTTAAACCCTAGTGAGAAACAAGAAAGGAAAAGTTAGGTTTTTGATTCCTTCTGATATTCTGTTCTAGCATAATTTGATTGCAGCTGAGAAAGGTTCCTGAGTCAAGCAAAGGTGCCCCCTCTCCATTTTTAGGTGAGACCTGGCTTGCAGATGAGAAATATGAATGTTACCTTTGCACTGTAGCAGTGAACTGATTTCCCCAGACGCCTGCACGAGGAGGGTGCACAGTCTTTCAAAATGTGTCTTGGCATGGTTTGTGGGGAGTTTATTGGCCTCACAGATGTGTTCCTATCCTCTCTCTGATTCAGTGTTTTACTTCAAGCGACCTCTATGTTGCTCTCTTTCAGAAGCCTCTGCTGTTAAAGAAAGGGCCTCCTGAGTTGGGTAGAGGCTGAAGTCTTATGAACAGTATGCCCAGAGGGTGGCAATCGCCAAATATCAGAATCTTAAGCTTACCTTTCATTTTTTTTTTTTTTTGTCTTTTGGGGGAGGGTGTCGAGTTATCTTACCATATCGTCCATCCTATTCTGCCCTCCAAAATACATCATAGCCAAGATAATCTCAGTTTCTGTGAATTTTCAAACAGTGATCCTAAAAGAGTGATGGTGGGAGTCTATTCCTATGGCTGTTTCCCCACTGTTTTTTAGCCCTAGCCCCAGGGCACTGGCTGTAGAAGCTAATTGGATGCAGGGGGCCTGGGTGAAGGCAGTTTGACTGCTAGCAGGGAGAGAGAGAGAGAGCTCCCTTTTTAAAAAGCACTAATTGAGTTCTGAATCAGCCTCAATCCCTTTGATCTCGCCTCTGTTTCCCACACAGCCTGAAAGAGCTAGATCAGCACTTTCTAACAAGGGTGCGCCACTGTGTCCCCCCCCCCTCCCCTGACGCTCTCTACTGCTGCCATACACTGCTTGTCTCCTTCAGTTAAGATAATGAAGATGCTGAGAGATAAAATGTGTATTTAATAAGGGGGGGGGGGGAAGTAGGGAGTCGGAAGGGGGCAGCCAGGGCCTTCCCTGCAGTTTGGTGCCTGGCCAAGAGTAGAGCTGAGAGTAAAGAGTAAGACTCGGCCCCAGGGGGTGGGGGTTTCTGGGCTTAAATCCAGCTGACTTCACTGCCTGCTGTTTGCCCTAAATTCCCCCACCTCCACCCTTTCACCCCCATACTCCCTTTCCCATCTTTCTATTCCTTCTGAAAGACAGGGACTGCCACTTGGCCTTTGGTACAGCATCCCCATTCTAGAGCCGGCTGCAAGGTTGGGTCTGGGCAGCCCCCTCTCGGCCTAGGACGCCAGAAGCTGTGGGCTACCCGTGGGGGGTGGAAAAAAAGCTGGAGTTAACTAAGAGCAGCTGCGGGTCTGGGCTCTGCCTAGAACCAGCTGGGGCCAGCCTCTGGTGGTGGCTAAGGAGTGGGGGGTGACCTCCATCTCTGGGCATAAGGATATCCTGTGGCTGAGGGTTGTGCTTTTCCCTGAGCTTGGCTTTGGCCTTATTTTGCAGGGCGCTAGTCCATTCCCCCACCCCTATTCCTACACACATTCACAGCCTCCTTTACTGGACTCAACAACAGCGGTGGCCCATTTTGAGATCTGAAGATCTCCAAGCCTTTTTGTAAATACTTATTAACTTCCTGGGAAGGACTATAAGCTTTGTTTTACTGCTTGAGGAGGTCTGAGGTACATCAGGGTGAAAGGTTTGGCCCCGGATCACCCTGCTGGTTCTACCCCAGGGTCTTCATCCCCACCCTGCCTTTTACTTCTTTCTTCAGCTGGCTCCCGTTTGTGGTGGGAGGTGTCCAGGCCCTACAGGCTTCACTGAAGTTCCTCTCCTCTCCAGGAAAAGTCCACGCCCTCTCCTCGATGAAATCTGTCCCTGGGCTCCCTGGCCCTCCACCCCATGACACTTTCCCTGTTCACCCGCCAGCAGTTTTTCTAAACGGAGGAGAACTATTCGACTGTACTTACAAAATGCTCCCAAGCAGCCAGCTGGGGCTCAGTCTTACCCTGCTCTGCCCCTCTTACCTACCTGGCCCCTCTCCCCTGTCCCAGCCTGAACTTGATTGGCCACCATAAATTAGGTCAGTAACCTTGGTGTTGATCTAATTTGCCTAGTGATCTGTTCCCCACCCCGCCTCTCTAAAAAGGTGTCTATGAGTGTCATGTAAAACCACCTTCCCCCCCAAAAAAAAATTCATTCCTAAAGATAACTGCTCATTGGCAATATAGATTGCCAATAGAGCTATGTTAGTGAAGTGAGATTGTCAGGTTGATCTCCCTAGAGGGGATAAAGTCTTTGTCTTTAGGCTCCAGTATTTCTCCAAATAACAGCTCTACTTAACCCATGCCTAATTTCTTTGCTCCTCATCATAGTTCCCTAGCTTCCAGCAATATAGCTCTCAAATCATCCTGTTTTTCTCCTATATTAGAAATCAGGTTCCTGTTCCTCAGTGGTCTCAAAGATTTCTAGGTGGGAGTAATTAAGAAGGTAGAGGAGCCTTAAGGGATGGGAAGGAGCAGCAGAGTTCCACCAGAGTGCTGTAGCAGGAGAGAGGACAAACCTGCCCCCTAAATTCCACCCCTCTTCTCTCCAAAATGCCCAAAGTTAGTCCCGGGTTGAGAAAGCTTTGGATTTTAGAGTCATAAAACCTGAGTTCAAATGTTGATTCCAAGATCTCCACAATTTTGGAAAAGCCACCCCTTCCAGACCTCTTATCTGTAAAGTGAGATTGGGCTAGATTTATGTTTGTTGCCATCTACATCTTTTTTATTTCCAGGGAAGGAAAGACTGCCTGCTCAGCCCCGAGGGGTTGGAGGGTGGAAGTTAATCCACTTCCATGGTAGTGTATGTGGAGGTGCCCCTTAGTTTTCAGCCCCATCTGTGACTCAACTCCCCTTCCTCCCCTTCCCAATAAAAAAAAAAAAAATCAGGCTCCAACTTTTGTACCCACTGATCCAGCCACTGCTAGCAAAAGAGGGCGGGGAGAACGTGAGTCGGAGCATGGACTTTAGGACCCAACGGGAATCGGCGCCTCTTGCAGCAGCCTAATCCAGAAGCAGGGGGGAATCCTGAATCGAGCTGAGGGCTTCCCCGTATCTCCTGGGAGCCCCATCGCCCCTTTGCCAGCACACACCTGAGCAGGTAGGCTTGTGCACCCCTGCCCCCACCCACATGTCCCCAGGGCTGGCCACTTGCCTGAGTCTCGGCTCTTTTACCATCTCAGGTTATCCCCATCCCTTCCCCCAACCCTAGCCACCATAGTCTAGGGCTATTGGAATAAGAACAGCCGGGGTTCCCCCAGAAAGTTCCCAATTCTAGGCTCCCTAACCTTCCATATTTTCTCCTTGGCATTTCTTTTCTTTTTGCCCCTCATCCTTGTCCCTTGTCTTGGGGGAAAGCAGAAAGTACAGGAGAGAGGTCTGCTCAGGCCCCACAACCAAACCCAGCACTAGAATAATGTCTGTTCCTCCCCAAGAAAAAAGAAGAGTCAGCAAGTTGGGGGGAAGGGGGTACAAAGAAAATCTAGTTAACTGGGGGGAGGGGAGACAGGGACAGAGGAATGGAAAGCATCCTAGAGAGAGTAAGCTGGCCAACCTTGTCTCTTATCCCCTTCGTGCCAGCAAGGGCAAGGAGGTAAAGTTTAATGGGAATGGGGGGCTTTTTGAATATTAGAGAGGTGCAAAGGAGTTGACTTCCCAGGCCCTGCCCACGCTCTCACTGTGTTGGTCAGAGGTAAAGACTGGGGGAGTGGGTTATGAGGGAATTTCATAGGCAGCTTTAAGGTTGCTGGGTGGGCCTAAGATCGAGGCCCTGCCCTGTATTGGCCCTCTCTCTCCCGAACCTCCTGAAAGGTCCCTAAGCTTTACGTTCCTTCGGCACCTGTTCCCCTGCTTCCTTCTCACCTCCCCCCCTCCCCCAAACAGACAAACAAACAAGAACCATACACACAGCAGATACGACCTTGTCCCTTCCTCGATCAGCCTTGCCTGGGATGTCTGGTTGTAGGATCTCGTGCTGTCCTAGAGGTGGCTGAATGAGCAGAAGAGGGATCCCAGAGTCTGGCCCAGGAAAGGAAGGAGGCAGGCTGAGCCCAGATGGCTGGGGAGGGGGGTTGGGGGGGGGAGTTGTTGTGGGCCAGATGGAGGAGGCCACCAGGAAGTCACCCAGCCCTGCCAACTCCCTGGGCTCCTCTCCTTCCAGAGCCCTGGGCTTCTGGTGTTACCCTGGGGCTGGGTGGCCCTGAGGCCTTTCTGCTTTCCCATGTTTACCCTTTGTTATTTTTTCCTTCCGTGGGGAGGAGTAGCCAGATGAACTGGTCCTATCCTTAGCGGCTCTAGAGCGTGACTTTGTGTCAATGTGTGTGACAGTCTCAGTTATTCTGAATTCATGTGTTTCTTGCTCCCCTTTAGAAGGGGGAAGTAGGTTGGGGAGGGGAAAAGAGGCAGAAGGAGAAATTGGGAATGACCAAGGGCAATGTATTTTCTGGGGGCCACATGAAGCTGGGTCTGGTGGGGTGTGCTCTGGTGACCCACAGTGCCATTGGCCTTTGACCTGGGGAGCAGGAGGAGGTGAGTGGCTGATATTAAGGTCTTTTTTCTTAGTAAAAAGGTAGGAACTTGGGGGGGGTGATTATGGTCTCCTGGTATAACTCATCACTAGTTTCTCTATCTTACTTTTCTCCCAATCTCCAAAAAAAGCATTCTCTAACTTCAGGTCATTTAGTTTGGGAAGTGGGGAGAGAATCAATCAATTATGAGGTTTTGTTGGGGTGTGTGGTTTTTATTGTCTACTGGTGATAACTCATCACTAACTTCTCTATCTTACCTTTTCCCCAATCTCCAAAAAAGTGTGACTTCAGGTCATTCAGGTAGTTTGGGATGTGGAGAGAGAGAATCAATCAATGATCAGGTTTTGTTGTAGGGGGAGGGTGTTTGCTGCTTTTGAGATTTTTCTCCCATCATCTCTGACATAAGGCTCATATTCCCCCTAGTGGTATGAAACTTGTCCCTAAGCTGAGCTCCCAACTTCAGCATTACAGAGCCATGCCTCCTTACCCCAATCTCAACTCCTCCTTTCTTCCATCCTTCAAATGCTGTCCTTGGCCTTGGTTCTCCCCTGCCCCATGGCTTCGTTATCCAGCTCAGTGAGCAGGAGGACTAATCAGATTGGACAGATGAGATTCGTGGTGGCTGAGAAAGCAGTATGGGCCTATGGGGATGGTCAAAGAATGGTACCCGAGCCCTAGCACACCTCAGCTCCACTTGGCACTGCCCGAGGGACCAGGGAAGCTGGAAATAATTAGCCCGGGGGCCTGCAAGTTGGTGGGGGCTTTAGTGATAGTGGGCAGAATTTACTGTGGGTATTGCTGATATCTTGCCCGATACTTGATGTTGCTTCTTTCTAATGGTTTTCACATTTGCAATAGAGTGAAGACAAGGACCTAGATAGTGTGGGACAGATCCAGTGACTTCCTATGATTGGGGTTTCCATCTTTGGGGAATAGATATTATATCCATTTCTCTTGCATTCCAATAAAATGTAGGCTATTGGAGGAAAAGAACTGTTGAGTTGTTTGGTTTTTTGTTTTTTTTTTTTTAATATCCTCAATATCTAGTACAGTGCCTGGCACATAGTAAAGGCTTTTGTTGTTGATGTTGTTCATGACCCCATTTAGGGTTTCTTGGCAAAGACACTGGAGTGGTTTGCCATTTCCTTCTCCAGCTCATTTTACAGATAGGGAAACTGGCAAATAAGGGTAGGTGACTTGTCCAGGATTACACGGCCAGTAAGTGTCTCAGGCTGGATTTGAACTCAGGAAAAGGAATCCAGGCCTGGAATTTAATCTACCCGAGTAAGGGCTTAATCAATAGATATTTGAATTGTCTCCCTAAGATCCATAGATCCTCCCAGCTGCCAATCTCTGATGCCTTTTGTCTTTTCTTGATGCCCTTCTCAGTCCATTTATTGGAACTTCCCACTGAGCCTACTGTCTGGATTCTGCAAGAGTTATCTGGGTGTTTCTGTGGCTTTTCCTCACCTCCAAGGTATTTCTCACTCAGTCTCTGGGCTGGGATCCAGGACTCCTGGGTTTGCCTCTTCACTGTGTATGTCTTCTCTGGCAGCCAGTGGAGAGTTGTTGAGCTGGTTTCCTTTTGTATGGGTTTGGGAGAACCATCTCTCTGGGCTGGGAGGCGACTGGAAATCCCAGGATACCATTAACAGAGTCATCATAGCCCCCATTCCCAACCTAAACGCTGGACTTCCAAAGCCACTGGGATTGGGTCAAGCCGGCATGCATAGCTTAGTAGTGTGGCCAGGGAGTATCCCAGCCTCCAGCTTTATATTTAGGAAGCTGAGATTTTTTTTTAAGTCTCTCTATGCCCTGCTTGTTCCTTTCACATAGGTAGGTGATTACTAGAGTATCATCTCCTGCTCTGCATCTTTTTTTTTTTTTTTTTTTTTGCTAAGTTCTTAGAGCACTGACCTTTTCCAGCTAGTAGGGAGACAGAGCTGTAAGCCCAGGAGAGTTAAGAGAAGGGAAGGGAGTCTCTACTCCCCTGTCCTTCAGATTAGCCTGGGGAGCTGGTATTTCCTCACCCAGTTCTCAAATCTATTCTCTTCCCCTCCTGCTTCCAGCATCTCAGTCTTTTGGGGGTAGTCACCATCCTGGTTGATGGTTGTGGTTGACCTTGATTGGCTGAGGATTGAAAGAGTCCTCAAGTCTGCCCCCTCTTTCCTTTCTTCCTTGGTGGTGGTGGGAGCTGGCTCTGAGAGTGTGGACACAAACCGCTAAAACTGCCCAAGAGGGTAGGATGCCCTCAGGATGGCCAATTTGGCACCTGCCCTAGGCTGAAGTGCTGGACATCATTCTGAGCCCAGAATGGGGGGGGGACAGGATGGCACACAGTTCTCTCCCTCCCCCCTCATTTCCTGCTCCTTGGGCAGCTGTGGGCAAGAGGCAGCAGGGACTATTTTTAGTTGGCTTGTCCCCTAGCAGGAGAGACGTGCAGAAAGGCACGGGGCAGCCCAGAAGGGGGACTGTTGGCCAAGGTGGGTGGGTGGGGGCTGAAGGAGAGAGGAGGGATCTGAAGGACTGCTGGCAGCGGGGAAGGAGCTGCATGAGGATAGGGGTGGGCACTAGACTTGGGGTGGGTCATGGAGTCTGATCCCAGATATAAGCATCGGAGCCAGGGAGTTGGAATGTGGCCTGACCCAGCTTGAGGGAGTAGAGCTAAGAGAAAGGCAGCCCCAGCCATCTCCTCAGCACTATCCCAAGCTCTTCTGGCTGCTTCATCTAGATCTTTGTCTTGCCAAAGGTTGCCTCCTTCCCCACAGCATTGCAATCGGGTCTCTTGTTAGACCTAGTTTGTTTGGTATCTGCCTGATGCAGAGCCCTACCCTGGTTGGTTTATTGATCTCTGATTTTTGGAGACAGGTTTTCCCAGCAGTTGTAATGAAGACAGCTTTGAGGTTTGGATCATATTTGGGGAGTTTGGGTTAAAACGGGGCGAGTTAGGATTATGGAATATCAGGTTTAAAAGGGACTTTAGTGCAATGAAGAGGACATTGGATTTGACAGCGGAAGACTTGAGTTCAAATGTTGACTTTTTATTTGTTATGACTTCTCTGGACCAATTTCCTTAGTTGAAAAATGAGTGGTTACCTTCAAGGTTCCTTCTAGCTCTAAAGCTCTGCTTCTCTAATTTAATCCATTCCCTCAACACATACACACACTCCCCCAAGGTAGCAGAACTGGGAACTAAATGTCCTGGCTCCTGAACTGAGACTTTCTGCAGCATTATTATGTAGCTCTCATTTCAAAAGAACAAGCTTTTTAGGTTCCTCTGTGTCCACTCCATGATAAAATCTTATATTATACATAGGAGGGAGGGGATCAGTAAAACTAGGAGATTATATTAATTCCCCTATATCCCTAACACAAGGCTTCAGGAAAGGCTTCCGAGCTATTTTGTGGGTCCTGTACCTATCTTTATCCCCAAAGGGATAACAGATTTAAAGCCAGAAGGGACCTTTTAAGGTCATGTTATCCAACTTTCAGAAGAGTGACCCAAGGCCACATAGCTTTAGGTATTTGTACTCTGACTCCAAACCCAGCATTATTTTTACCATACCCCACTGCCTCCAGTATGGGACAGGTGAGCATTTCTGAGGCCCCTTCTATTAAACTTCTGATTTCCCCAAGTTGGAAAAGGAAAGAGGAAGAGGAACAAAGACAGACATTTGAGACTTGGGACAGAGGGAGAGAGAGAGAGAAAGAAAGAGATAAAGAATGGAATGGAGAGGAGGCAGGAAGAAGACTGCTGGAGATTGTTGGGTGAGTTAACTGCTGACTAGGATAGTTAGTGCCCCATTCCTTCAGTGTTCCATTCACTGATCCTCCACCTTTCACACCAGTTTTCAGTCTGACTGGAAGGATGTGCTCTCATCCTCCCCTACCTTCAGCTGATCTCAGTTGACTTGGGCAGATATTGCCCCTCCTCCTTTCCTCTCAGTCACTGTCTGTGTCTCTGTCTCTGGGGGGCTATGTCATTCCCCCCACCCCCAACCTCTGGGCTTTCTGCCACAGTGTGTGAGAAATCGATAGTGCAAATGGATTGAGGATTGAGGCTGTCTGGCCTGCTGGCTCCCCTTGGGGCGCCCCCATCCCCTCCCCCAATCTTCTGGGAGTAGAGACTCCAGGCAACGGTGGCGAAGGGGTGGGATTCAGGGGGGAGAATTTAATCCCACTGAATTTGAACTATTAGAACTAACCTTCCTTAACCTCTTTATTGGCTAAAAGAAGAGGATTTGGAGGAAAGTATTACGGCTTGGGGAAAAGGGGGAATCAGATAGATATGGAAATTATTTTGCTGAGAGATGGAGTTGGGTGGGGAAATAATTCTTATGCTTGGCAAATATTCTTGAACCATCAATTGCTGACTGGTGATGGAGAAGGGGAGTGGAAGAATCCAATTTTAGGACATTTTCTGCCAGACTGGCACCAGGGTGACAGTGGGAAGGAAGAATGCCATTGGGGGAAACCAGGGAAAGGAACTGGATAATATCCCATCCCACCAGCCACCGGTAACTCAATCCCCCACCCACTCAGTTCTCTTGCCTGACAACTTCATCAGCTGCTGGGATGTGGGGGTGGGGGTAACAAGGCCAGGGAGGGGGGGTACTGCCAGGGCATGTTGATCGAGACATGGCGCCTGGGTACAACTTGGGTGGCAGGAGGAGGTGAAGCTGGCAGTACTGTATGTGATGAGTGATGGGCAGAGGGCAGGTTGTCATGGGGGCAGGGCATCTCATAAGTCTTGGATAACTTGTTTGAACTAGAGATTGGTCATTGGCAGTGTGGAGGATAGTCATTGACATCAGAATTCCCTGAATTGTGCCTCCACACAGGGGTGGTCATGGGCAATATGCAGGAGGTTCCAACTCTCTTCAATGCTACCACCACCTTCCCACAGCCCTTATTCCCTTGGCAATGCCTAGTAGGCCCAGCAACCCCAGTGACTAAGTCACTTCTGTCCCAGAAGCTGGCATGATGCCAATTTTAGCTCTTCTCGGCAGGTGAGTCACTGCTCTGGCATCTCTTCCGGATGCATCTGAGTCACCCTAGTTGTGTCCAATGGGGTGGAGGGTACTGGGTCTCAGGGGCCTGTGATTTGAGTTAAACTCTACCCCCAGACGGTTTCTTTGACATTGCCTGTCAAGTCTTGGTCTGTCCTGAATCTAAAGGATTTTCTGTTCTCCTTCCACCCCTTTTCCTCCTAATCTCTTCAGTCATGTCTGTGCCCATCCCAATTAGCTTTTCCTTTGTAGAAGTGGACAGATTGGGGTGGCATTTCCTAGACCTGGCAATCTAGGCAGGGAAGGGGGTTCTGTTGTGGAATGGGAAACCTTTCAAGTATTCCAACAAAGGAGTTGAAAGCTTGTGTTGGTAATAAGGGAGATGGCTGCTTTCTCAAATGCTGACTAAAAGGTATATAGTTTCCTGCTTTTAACAGAAAAAAACTTCCCTTCTGTTGACTTAAAATGTGCCACTTAACACATCTGCTACTTGGAGATGAGGATCCCCTCCCCTTTTTCCCTCCAAACAATCCTTCCCCTCCCAGCACCACACCCTTACTCATCTCTTGATCCTTCACCTAAACCCCTGGTGAAACAGGGTAGTATAATGGAAAGAACTCGGATTTGGGAGTGAGGAGATGCAAGTTTTGGATTTAGATCTTGTGTTAACTTGTGATTCTATTCCCCCAGTCCTCTGACCTCTGTGCCTGGTCTGGATAATTTATTTGTGTTTGTAATCTCTGGGGTGTGTGTGTGTGTGTGTGTGTGTGTGTGTTGAGGGGGTTGTGAGGAGAAGGGAAGGGCTGGATCTGGAAAAGACTAAAAGATCTTTGGGGGGGAAAGGGGTGGTAGAGGGAAGTCAAAGAATAGCTTGTTTTCTGTTCTTTCTCTGCCCTGAAAAGCCACTCATTTCTCAGTATCTCCTACCATTTGTGTCTTTCCCCTGAAGCCTCCTTGGCTCTTTGGTCTGGAATTCTGCTTCTAGGTCATGGGGGGATGGGAGGAAGCGGGGAGGAGAAGCAGCTTTCTCCTGCTCAGACGTGTGTGTGTCCAACACAGCTGGAGTTCAGCTGCTTCTGGAAAAAAAAAAAAAAAGCTGACTTTGGGGCAGTCCCTGGGGCTCCCTGTTCCTCTCCTAGGCCCCCTGTAGGCTATGGGACATCCAGGCTTCTTCCTTTCTCTCTCTTACCTTCTTTAAATCTGAACAGTTCCACTCCTGTGTAGTTTGGGGTGGGAAATAAAGGGCAAAGGGGGGAAGAAAAAAAAAAGGCTTGGTTTTGTGTGTGTGGGAGCTGAGAACACTCACTGGTCAGTGAGCTTGAGAAAGCTTGCAGAATATCAAATTCTGGTCCACTTTCTGGGGTAGACACCCGTAAAGGATTTATTTGTCAGTCTGGCGTTACCCCTACATGTCTCCGTTCTTCCATGTGTGAGAATATTGGTGTGGTGTGTGTGTGCGCGCGTGTGCCTCATGCCCCTCGCAGCCCAGTCCAGCTGTGGTAGCCAAGATAGGGTGAAGGGCTGGCTGGTGGGGGTGGATTTATGGGTTGGGGCAGGTGATTGATCTGCTCGGCTTCCACCTCCACCCCCCACCCCAGCAGCACCCTGTGTTGCTGAATTGAATCAGTAGGGAGGTGGGAGGTGGGGGGGAGAAGGGGTTAAGCATTAGCATCCACATCTGGGAGCCATTGGTGCATTCCTACCCGCTGAGCACATGTTTGCGGATGGATCTGGCCTGGATGGGGTGGGAGGGGATGGGCGGCTGAAAAGGCAGACGGAAATCAAGGCGGGAGGAGGAGATAGAGCACTGATCCGACAGGAAGGAGTGGGGGGGGTGGGGAGTGAGGGGGGAAGATACTCTCTCCAGAGCCAGCTGGGTATACCACCATGATGCCAGGTCATAACAGTTCATCCATTTCTCTCCTCACCCCCCCATCCCCAAAATAAAAACAGGATAGGTCATTCTCCAGAAGCCTAGACCCAGGAGGTCATTCTAAATTACCCTGTCTGGCAAGAAGTTGAGAATCCAAGTAGGAAGTGGAAGAAGTTGGTTTTCTCATCGGAGCTTCCTTCAGTCAACAAATATTTAAGTACTTATTTGTGCCATACAGGGCTAGGGGCTGGAAACACAAAGATAAAATCATCTGCCCCCAAGATGGATGCTTTGAATCCAGGGGCCTCAGTTTCCTTGTCGTGTAAAGTGAGAAGGTTGGACCAGGCCATCTCTGGGGTACCACCCCTCTCCTGACATTCTATGTACTAAGGACCTTTTCTTCCTTATATTCTAGGATTGTCTCTGATGTATTTTACATCCAGACTTTTGACCCCCTTTCAAGCTAGGAAGTCCTTCAGGAAGGTCTTGTGGCTCAAGACCCAGTGTCTCTGTTTTCCCTTCTGATTTCCCCATGGATTTCCTATTGTCTAAGCCTTTTTCAGCCCCAAAATAAGCATAGGCCTTAGACAAGTAGCCAGCTGTCTCTGGGGAAGCTGGATCAAAATGTGCATTTGAAAAAATAAAATGTTTGCATTGGTATGATTGGGAGCTGGGATTCAGAAATAGGGAGACAACTCCTGCCACTATCCCTGTGGGGGATCCTAATGCTGATATCTGTGATCTAGTAGAAAGACATTCCTGCTCTGGGTTAAGCCACTTATCCATGTGACTTTGGACAAGTCATCTGAGTCAGGCTTCAGCTTTCTTTTCAGTAAATTTCGAGGGGGTTGGGCTCAGTGTTGTTCTCCAAGGCCCTTTCCAGCTCTGACATTCTTTGATTCTATTTGAGAAGAGCTGAGACCTGGCTCTTATTTCTTTCTCCTCCCGCCCCCAGCAGAGCCAAAGAAGGAAAATGAATCAGTCTGCATCTCTCCGGGGGGTGGGGGGAGAGGTGTGCGGAAAATGGGGTGGGGGGCAGGGGAAGAAGGTTCATAAGCTCCCCCTACTGGTACTTTAGAGAGCTGTCAAGTTTGGGGGGTAGGGGGCGGGCTCCTTTTAAAAAGGGGTGGGGGTGCTGAAGAAAAGGGGTCTCACGCCCTCTAGCCCTGTGTGATGGAGTTGTTGTGGGATTATGTAGATCTGGGTCCCCTCGGTTCTGATTGGTGCTTTGGTGCCTTACTGGTGCTGACACCTGCCTCTCCTCAGGAGCTTTAGGGGAGATGGGAGGGGTCCCCAGAGTCAGAGGTTGGGTCACTAGGATAACTTCGTCCCTAGCCTATCCCTCCCTCTTGTGGTACCCTCGCTTGATTTCCCTATACATGTGATGTGTCTGTGTGCTCATTGTGTAGTTTAGCGCTTCTTAATGGATGATTTGGGGTCCGCCCGGGGTTCTAGGTGGATGAGTGTCATTCTGACCTCTCCCGATCCGGTCCTCCACCCCTTTCCCTGGGATCCTTCTGTTACACCCCCAGTAAGATGCTGCAGCCTCCTTTCCTTGAGCCGCCTCCATTGGGGGAAGGGGAGTGGGGGTTCCCTCGGGTTCCCACGCTCCCGCCTCTCCCCCCTCCACCTCCGTCTGCCCTCTCGGCTCCTTCAGCACACCTCTCGGGGTGTACGCAGGGGAGGTGGGGGAGTGCTCCTGGAGCCCCACCCCCGCGCCTGAGGATTGGCCGGCTCGGGGCGGGAGGCGGGCCCGTGGGGAGGAGGCCGGTACCCCCACCCCTTCAGCACCCCGCCCACCCCCCCCAACCCCGGGCTCCGGGTAAAGTTTCATGCTCGGCACGTGACTCGCCATGGCCGCTGTGCTCTCCCCGCGCCCCTGAGCCCAGCGGCGCGGCCCCTGTCCCGGACTCTCCCCCTCCGAGGTCCCAGATCGGAGCCCTTAGCCGAGGACTAGGAGGAGGGAGGGAGGGGCCCGGGCGCGCCGCGCTCCGCTCCGCACACAGACAGAGCGACAGACGGACCCGCTCCTCCTGCTGCCAGGTAGCCTCCTCCGTCCTCACCCCGCCCCCAGACTTGGGGAGACCTCACCCCAACCGCCAGCCCTCCGGGCTACAGCTGCGCCCGAGCTCCGCTAGCTGGCGGGAGCGGGACAACTAGGCGCGGGACTGGGGATCCTGGGCTCGCTAGTCTCCCAGACCGGACGTAGCCTCCGGCATGGAAGGGAGGGGGGGCTCGGGGGAAACCCACGGAGCGGGGGGGGGGCTCTGGCTATGTGTGGGTGTGCGGGGCGGCTCTGCGTGCGTGTGGGTGTCTTTGTATGAGAGACTGTGTCTGGGTGTCTGTCAGCGATTGTGTCTGAGGACGGGCTGGGTGTGGGTCCGGGTGTCTGTGATTCTGTTCGGGTGTTGTGTCTGTGGGTGTGCGTATCTGTGACCGTACGGCTGTGTTGTCTGTGGGGGCGTGTCTGTCGGTGTCTGTGGGAATGTGTCCGTGAATGGGTGTTTCTGTGTGTCCCCGAGGAATGGGAGGGGGTGTATGCCAGGGGTGTGCGTGCTGTCCTTGTCCGGTCTGGGCTGTTCCGGAGAGCTAGGAGGGACCTCAGCCTATGTCTCGTGTACTCCCCCCTCCATCTTTTCTGCCTTTCTGTCTGATTCTCTGTGTGTCCATCCGGCCGCAGCTCAGTGTTTAGGTGTGTCTGTCTGCAGCTGGTCGGCTTGGTTTTGCGTGTGCTTCTGCTTGGGTCCGTGGGTCTGGATCTGTACGTGTGAATGAGCCGGTGTCAGTTTGGTTCCGGATCTGGGGCCCCCCCCCCCCCCCCCCCCGTGTGTGTACATGGGTGTTTTTTTGAGTCTGGATCTGGGAGTGTACTGTGTTATCTCTGTATTAGAAACACCATAGAAAACTTTTCTTTTTTACTTTTGAAAAACAAAACAAAAAGAGACTTTCAAACCTGTTTGGGGAGAGATCAGATGCCCAAAGGGCTGGCCCACTCCCTCTCTCCCGCCTGTTATCTGAGACTTTCTGTGGTTTGGGGAGAATTAGCTAGGGGCCCACCCCCACCCGGGGAGCCAGGCTGGGGGGAAGAGGACTTGGACAGCTTTTGGGGGGATCTTAGGTAAAGCTGAGGAGGACAGGCTTTCCAGTGTGAGATTCCCGAGTGGAGCTTACAGGATGGAGAGCAGGCGTTGGTTGGGGTATCATCCAGTTTATCTCACTAGGAGTGGGGGATCATGTTGACTTCCTCCTTAATGAGGGAGTTGTATTTCCGAGGGGTGAGGGACGAGAAATAGGGCTGGCTATTTTGCCCAGGATTGGCTCTGCTGGGAACTGTCTGGGACCTGGTACAACCCTGATTCTTGCTGACTCCAGTACCACCCACAGAGGCTGGGAAGCTGTGGGCCAGATGTGTGTGTGTGGGGGGGGGGTGGTCACTGAAAAATCAGTTTTCCTTTTCCTTCTACCCACTGCCCTTATCTGCCCTGGGCACAGAACCTCTACCTGGGCATAGGGGATGATTAAGGGTATGTGGGGGGAGTCAGGGAAAAAATAGCATGGAAAGCCTTTCTTCTTCCTAGGCAGAGAGAAAGTTTAGATATCTGAGCAGAAGGATTCCCTCCTGCCCTGCTTAGACAAGAACCCCCAACTGTTCTTGGTATCAATACCCCTCAAAAATCATGCCAAGTTTTCCTTTCCCCCCAGCCCCCCGGATTATTAAAAGTGTTCAGGCTTCTGAGTTTATTTCTCTTGGCCTGTTTTGTGTGTGTGTGTGTGTGTGTGTGATTTATTCACATGTGTGCATGTGGGACCCCTGATCCATCTGAGAGACTTTTCCTTTCTTACATCTTCTTGGCTTCCTTGCCCTCCTCTGGGATTCTTACCATCCGACTCTTACTTCGTACCTCCCAGTTGTCCCCATCCTTCTTCCAGGGGCAACGAGCATAGGTGATCTAGCGTCTCCTTTTGTCCCTTTCTAAACTTGAGCCTCCATGTGTCCAAGTTGGTAACATGTAACCCTTCCATTAGCCAATCCAAAGTGATTTCATTCCTAGGAGGAGACCAGAATACAAACCCCAAATTCGTCTCCTGTGTTGTGGGAGGGTAGTGATTTTGGGGAACCCCCAAATCAATGTGTGGGAGATATTCAGAGCCCTGGGGCTTCCCCTGGGGGTGGGGAAGGATCTGGAAATACTCTTCCTACCTGGGCCCAGCCTCCTAGTTCTATCTCTGGGCTGTGAGGGCCCGGCCCGGCCTGAGTCTAGAGACAACATGTATTAACATTTTGTGGCCCTAGATCACATATTGGTGGAGTCAAGTGAGCTTAGAATTCATTAGACAGTTTGTTTGGGTGAGGGAAGTGTGAGATCAGTGTTGACTGGAATCTTGCAATGTCCTGGGCCAGAAAGGTCACTGAGGTCAGACAGAGTAGAACTTCCTAGCCATTGGGAACTGAAGGTCCCAGCTTTGGAAAGGGAGTGTGTATATGGGTGTGAGGGAGGGCTCACTTTTTCCAAAGCTTCACTCTCTGATCTGGTCCACCCTTTGTGGACCTCTTTAGGCCAGTGGGGCTTAGAGATCCTCTTACTTCCCCTCCATTTCAGTCTTGTACCAACTTGGAGCCAGGACTAGCCACAGCCCTCACCTACTCTGGGGCTGGTATAGCTGTGGCACTTCTGTCTTACTCCCTGGGGGTGCCCCTTCCTTCATGTATCAGCGTAGCAGGAAGTTGGCTGTGGGGAGTCCCATTTCACTTAGCTCATTGTCCCTTCCCCGCCCCCACTGCAACCCCCACTTTGCTTTTTTTCTAGGCACAATCACCCACACGTGCCACAACGTAGTTCCTGCTACTCATGCACAGGGCATTATCTGAAGTGGCCTCTAATCTGTGGGATATTGGTACCAGGTCTTGACATAGATCCCTGGGGTGGGGGTGGGCAAGGGTCTGGAGCTACTCTTTTTTCCTGGACTTCCTACCCAAGGACTGGGCCTGTGCCCTTGGCATTTCCCTCTTTCTCACTCCCTGCCTAGAGTCTTAGGGATGGTTCCCAGGACTGTGTGGAGAGGGACCAAAAGCATGGGGCCTGCCAGCTGTGCCCCTGGCACCACTGACAACATGGGCACAAGCCCCACAGCTCTGGCTGTCTGCCCTTTGGATGGTGGGATGGCACATACAGGACAGGATGGTCTTCAGAGAACCTGTGAAGGCAGCAGGATCTCCAGGGAGCCTGGTTTGGACTCTCCTGCCTGCCCGAGCCACAAGCCCTTAGCCCTTCCCTCTCTCCTCCCTCTCCTCTGTAATCCGTGCCAGGAACAAATGGATTTAGGATAAATGGGGTTAATCTCTCTTCTGACCAACATCATCTTCCTACACACTCCTGAGAACCTGCTCTGACCTTGTCTAGAAAGCCTCCTTGGGGGTTTTGGGAGTTGATGACTGGGGTGCGAGTCTCTGAGGTGGAGTCTAGTCCCGTTGGGTTTGGGGAGTGAGAGCGGCTAACTTTTCCTTGCTTTCACATCCCTCCTAAGGCCTTCTTTCTCCTTTCCTTCTTAGTTCTCTCTCTCTCCCCCCTCTCTTTTTTT